>JAIPRM010012346.1:0-12183 GCA_025469315.1 Stegophylla sp. TES_Ste_2020 | reverse complement strand
TTCAAGAAACAATCCTCCTTTCTCAGTTCTTCATTGTTCAAGTAACATAATTGCTAATAGCCCGGAGTACCGGCTTTTGAACCATTGTAACAGCGTACAAAATTTTGATTTTTGTTTTGACTCAATTGCTAAATTAAAAATATTGTATTGAATATTTCATAATTTTTTTTTTTCTTTTATAATTATTATTATATGATGTAACTTAGATATATTATGTATATGTATTTATTTTTTTTTTCTCTTTTTCTCTTCTCTGTATTTTATTCTAATAGCCTAAACATGTATTATTAATTCTTATACTTATCTGTACTATTTACCCCTTTGGGGGGGGGTGTTAATTATATATAAATAAATAAATAAATAAATAAAAATAAATAACATCAATATTAAGAAAATTTTTATGAGCATATTACGATATATTTTTGCAGCATATCAGCATATTTTTAAGAACGTATTTCTTAGTATATTAAAGTTTATATATCTGAACCCTAATTATATTATATTATGCATACGTGCGTATCGTGTACGTATAGTAAAAATCGTGTAAATTCACCATAAATATATCACGAGAGGCTGTTAAATCGCACTGGTTAGTCCGTTCTGTTAGCCCGTTCAGTAAGTTACGCGCGTAACTATATTATGATGCATATTATTATAAACAGATGACTTGTTGCGTCGGCTTGCAGATATTTATTGAAGCCATTTATAATTAGGTGGCAATCTACCAGGAGCTGCAGTGTGTATATTATGTACTCTCGTAATTGCCAATGTTCCAAGCAGACACCGTCGTTATAATAGTAATATGCGTGTAAATGAGTAAACTATACAGGGTGTCCCGTACTACTTGACAAATGCAAGAACTCTTGTTCTATTAATAATTTTTATTTATATTTTTTTAAATTATAAACTACAACAATTGCGCTACAACAATAACGTGAACTTTTTATTTTTTTATTTATTTATTTTTAGAACACAAATTTTAAAATTTGATATTTTATACATCGGTTTTGAAAAAAAAAAAAAAATCAAAATTACCGTTTTATGAATCTGATTTTTAGAAAAATATTGGTGCTTAAATCTCTAATAAAGGTTAATCCGTTCATTTTCTATGATTTTTTTTAAGTTTGTGAATAATTTAATAGCATTGTTAAATAAATCATAATATTACTACCATTATTATGGCGTATTGGACAAAATTATTAAATTATTCGTAAACTTGAAAAATCGTAAAAAAGTTAAACACCAATATTTTTTTAAAAATCAGGTTTAAAAACAGCTATATCGAATATTTTCTAAAGTTCTAGTAGAAAATTTAAGATTTGAAAATTCAAGACATAATAAAAAAAAAAATTATGTTTATATAAATACATTATTACTGTAGTGGAATGCTGTCGAAATAATTAAAAAAAAAAAAATATTAATAAAACGAAAGTTCTTGCATTTGTCAAATCGTACTGGGACACCCTGACCCTGTATAATATGTACGTGTACGCGTAATTGCATTTACAATACATATCGTATTCGCAAGTGTGTGTTTACACGGTAACCCCTAACCCCTGCTAATCCGCTCAAGTCTACTGCGCTCCGGTGCCACGTAACCGAGAAACGCTCTCCGAAACGTATCAGCAGTCTCGTCGTTAATTAGCTACCACGTGCGCTGCATAATTTATTCATGTACTTGAATAAATACAGTTAACTCGTGTACATTATGCTATGACTAAGAGAAGACTAGCTGCAGTTCCGTTCCGAAGTGTTTTTGGGTATGCCTTGCTTTTGAGTGCTCTTCTTTTACAGATGAATAGTCTTCTAATGAAAAAAAAAAAAAGGAGTAGTATACGAAGTGACGTATTTTTAGGGGAGGGCGATTGATAGACCCCCCCTTTGGGTTTTCTTCTTCATTTTGATGTAATATTATAAACGCTCACATCTGCCGTGGATCTGAAATTGCCTTCCCGCACGAGCCAAACGTACTATTTTCCTTGTCACACCTCATATATTCATAATATTCCATGGAAAACTTTTTTTTTCCATGATAGTGGACTATAAAGTAACTTCACCGCCCAACCTCATGTATCAATAACACTCCTTGGACATCTTTATTTTTCCATGGAGCGGGCTTTAAAGTAACTTTCGGCCCGTGGGCGGTAAAGTAGTCTTTTCGACCACATCTACTCGTATGGAAAATTAAATTTTCAATGTAAGTGTGACGAAAAATATTATATTATTTCCACCACCGTCGAATCAGTGTACCTACCGCGCAGGAGTGTCCACCACTCGGTAAAACGTGCGCACCGTCCTAAGGAGTGGTTCGTTCCGCACCGATAAACGCGTGAAAAATCATCGTGTGTACATTTCGGACGACACATCACATCTATTAAATACACAATAATAGAGTTGAGGTATTATAATATACAACAGACGTGCTAACGCGGACGGCAAATCTGGGTCTATTAAATGTCGTGTTTGTATGTGCTATAATAATAATAATAATAATAACAATAATAATGGGGGCGGCAGACAGACTGATATATATATATATATATCGTTCGGGTGTAATAGCCTTAAAGTTTTTTTTTTTGTAAAAATTAAGACCGATTTTTTAAAAATGACAGTTCTCGTTAAAAAGGGCCGCCGTCGCCGCTGGAAGTCCGCAGTCCCGCAGTGTGACTGTCCACCGCGGTTAATGGTGCGCAGAGTGTATAATAATATAATATAATATAAAGTCGGATGTTCTGACCCCGAAAAAGGGCTATTGGGATAGAGACAGAGAGAAATGGGTTAGGTGTATTTTTTTGTTGTCATTTTGTCACTATGCGTTTGTTCGCAGGAGGAATTTTTCGGATAAAACATTTTTTTTTTTTTTTTTTTCATATATAATATTATATATAAACTGCACACCGAC
Organism: Stegophylla sp. TES_Ste_2020; assembly: GCA_025469315.1. Classification (NCBI taxonomy): domain Eukaryota; kingdom Metazoa; phylum Arthropoda; class Insecta; order Hemiptera; family Aphididae; genus Stegophylla; species Stegophylla sp. TES_Ste_2020. The sequence goes on along the minus strand of JAIPRM010012346.1, from coordinate 9,281 downwards.
TATTATGATCTCTTTAATGACGGTCCGGCCAATTCGTTTCAGCGCGTAATGACCCGAAATCCGTGTGCTCGCGGGCGTGTATGTGCGGTGGCCATGTTTCACCCCCCCCCTCCGTCCCTCGTGCTCCGGCATAACAGCAGCAGTCGATTATAAAGGATATATTATTATTATTATTATTATATACGTGTTATATAGGAACCCCGGGCAGAGCGCATTACCGGAATCCGACGATTTTCGGCCCCCGTGCGGGGCACCAGAAGCAGCAAACACTATCGTCATCGTCGCGGCGGCGTTCTGGAAAAGGAATTCCGAACAAAATGTTTTACACGTCCACACACGGGCGACAACGATTTACCATTTTGCAGAAACGTTTCGTTATTATTATTATTATTATTATTATAAACGATCGTGCATCCGGTTTATGCGGCTTATCGGTGTGAGTTTCGTCCCAAACATGTGATGATAATAATTATCGATTGTTAACCGCTCGGCGGTGGTTTAACGCAGAAGCATTTTTGAGATGAGCATTTATTACGTGGCCTAGTTGCCACAGAAGTATTTCACTTCTGTATAATTTATTTATTTATTTATTTATTTAATTCATACGGACCGAGAAGTCCAATAACAATATAGTTTTTTATACAATATTATATCACTCAATAACTAGATCAACATTTCTTTTAAATTCACAAATATAATTCACAGATACATCTACATAATATATATATATATATTAGTTAATTTCATGATACAATTTATTGGTGAATTTGACATTAAGTTGGTTGATACTGAAGGTAAATAAAATAACTCTACACATCTTTATTTACAAAATGGTACTTTTATATTAATCATGGACAATAATTCAGGATTATCAATCAAATTATTCAGTAGTTTGTATAGAAAAATTAGATCTAATTTCTTTCTTCTTTTTTCTAAAGAATCTAAGTGTAAAATATTATGCAAATGTGTATAAGATGTTTGTGGTACTCGATATATTTTATATTTCACGGAAACAAATCGTAAAAATCTATTTTGAACAGCCTCTATTTCATTAATATTAAGCCTAATTGACATGGAGACCAAAGAGTGGAATTATAATCTAAACAGGATCTAACTATTGAACAGTATATGGATTTTAGAATGATAGGATTGTTAAAGTCGTTGCAGTGACGTCTAATAAAACCTAATTTACTTGCAGCTTTATTTATAATTTTTGAAATATGTAAATTAAATGTTAAATTTGGTTCAAAAATAATTCCTAAGTCATTGATGTATGTAGCGATTGGTAATATTTTATTAGAGATATTATATGAAGATATTATTGGATTTTTTTACGATGAAATTAAATGAAGTTACACTTTTGTTTGTTTAAATTAATATCATTATTAGAACACCAATTTACAATTTCATCAATATCTAATTGAAGTAATCTCGTGATGTATAGCATAAACGTGTGTGTAACATTCGTGTCATAGCGAGATCACTATTTTAGTATTCACGGGGGAAGGGTAGTCCATGGAGTCATCTAATAATATTGCCTTTTTCGTAATGGTATTTATTATTTTATTAATTTTCTTTTTAAACACTTTTTCGTATTAAAATATTTGTCCGAAAATGTCGACCATAAATTTTGTAAATCAGAAATTTCCTCTAGACGGGGTACTTTTAAGAGGTATTTTTTTGATATTCTCAATAGTTTTCTCGGAATTTGGAAAACAACCCAAAATTGAAAAAAAAAAACGCTCAATTTTCTCAGTTAGAAATGAATTATTATAAAAATGGCTAAGTAAAAAATACATTTTTTTCTTATGATTACAAACTTCATAATTTTTAAGTGAAATTGTCATGAATTAACCGAATCTTCGCTTTATTGAAGAAATGATTTATATTTATAATAATTCACATAGGGTTTTAAAAAGCTTTTTTCATTACATAATATATGCATTTGCATATAAATCCGTTCCCTAATTATAAAATACATATTTTTCTAATTAAATTTGTATATAACAAAGAAAAACCTCGATGTTGATGCGCACAATATACGATTGCCGATCCCTGATATATTACGTGTGGTGTCCAATGTATCGTAATATTAATATGCGTCGATAAAACTCTGTGACCACATTATTGGGAGAGTTTTGATTCGAGAAAATCAACAATAATTACAAGAGTTTAAAATTGTGATATTAATGATAAAAAAAACGCATACTTATTACCGTATCTTATAACTATCGAAAATTATCATATTATACCTAAACATTATTTCGAACGCTTAATAACAGTGGGTTTGGAGAGGATTTGACTGAACGGTGTGATGATCACGAGATAAGGAAGTATGTGTTTATATGGTTTAAGTGTTATTCATAATATGGGAACGGATTTTATTGTAAATACATGTTTTTATTGAAATGAGATGTTTTTAATCTGATAAATAATGTGTATGATCATTTTAATTGAAATTATCCAAAACTCATTTTACACACTTGGGTATAAATACATATTTTAACAAATTTGGTATTATAAGCGTGTGTTTTTTTTTAAATATTTTAATAATATTTTAATTCTTCCGGTTTTTTTTTAGTGATTTTCGACGACGACAAACAATTATCTGTTTTATCTAAATGGCATTCACGTTGGTGGTAAACCGTTATCAAGCGAACCGTCAATAAGTTATAGAAAGTAACGAAAGCCAGAAATAACAATATTATATATTTTTGACGACGACCAAATATTTTTACATTGCCTAAATTGCATTTACGTACTTACATGCCGGCACATCGCGACGGGACAGGTTAAAATGGTTAAATGATAGCATAACGCTTCAGTATATTATGTTTAACCTATTTTAGATATAAATAAATATTTACATAATATTTTGGATTTTTTGTTCCATATTTTAAGAGAAAAATCGGTACTTGTACATAATATAACGTCGTCGAATATTATGTTATAGCAAATGTATTACGCCATGGCTTTTGTGCCAATAATATCATTTCGTCGCGAACAATACCTTTAGTCAACAACGATTTAACCATCGACGGAAGCGCCCGTATCACAATTCAACAAAATGGAATAATAATATTAATATCAGAACAATTTTTGGTATTTCATATATTTTTTAAGATATTCATTTTCATTTATATACATATATATGTATATATATATTATAATCAATAAATTTCATTCAATATTCTAAAAGACAATATCTTTTTCGATCAATAGTTTAAGAGCTATACACATTTAAAGTTAAGAATAACAGAGTAGTAAGCAGTAAAAATTTTTTGGAGTCCGTTTTGATTTTTCCACTCTGATACTATAACCTTTAAATACTTATAAATATATTGATTAAAAAAGAAAAATTCAAATATTAGACATTTCTAAAAAAAAAAAAAAAAAAAAACAAAAAAAATCTGTGTTCTTAACATCGAGTCAAAAGTAGCGATTGTTGTTTAAAAACAAAAGAATTCTGTAGATCAAAAATTGGAATAAAATTGCAATATTAATGTTTTTTCATTCATTTAAAAAAAAATATCGTAAATATTAACTAGAAAGAAAAAGTTATTGACCCGGACGAACAATCTTAATATATAAAGCAATTATTACGCATAATAATATTGTTGAAATTAAAACGCATTTCCATTATGATTTTAATCGTGTTTATTATTTTGACTGTCTGCAGTCTGGAGTGAAATTGTTTGGCCGACACGTGACGTAAAAGAATGGATTGTTTTTAATGGTTCGTGTAAAAATAACAGTTGTGATAACAACAATAATAATAAAAAAACAATAGCGACCGTCTCATAAAAGTAATTTTTGGCACGATTTGTATACTGACAAATTAATTTAGTCGATTTCGCTTGGCTCGGTTCGCCGCAATTACCGTGTCCCCGTGGTAGACGTTTCGCTGCAATTGTCCTCTCAGAAAAAAAAAATATATATATATGAATACAATATATATGATAACATTTAAATTTATAACCGGAGACCTTTTCTCGTTAGTGGTTCATTTATTTAGTTTAATAGTTTGTCGGCGAGAGGAAAATAACAAAACTGTTTAACGCTTTTGTTGTCGTTGGTCGCTTTTTTATACATACATACATATATATATATATATATATATATTTTCAAAACAATAACCGAAACAACTTGGCAAATAACTTCGTTAAGATAATCTCGTAAACTAAATGCGAATTGAAAAATAAAAAATAAAAAGCGTTTAAATGCTAGTGCGAACGTCGGCCTGACGAAAAACCCCTACACCGAATAAGAAACACTGGCATCATTTCGTATGTCATTTAAATTAAACAATAATATACTTTATGATATTATCGTTTATAAATTATTAGTTATTCGATAACGCTTGTTGCGAATTTCGTAAAAATTAAATTAAATATTGGTCAGAATAATATATTCAATAATATATTACTTGTTAATAGTACGAGATATTGATTATAATCGAACACAAAAATATTTCAAACTTCTAATTATGATATAATATTATATTAGAGCGTCAGATTATGAAATTAAAACATTAAAATGTTAGTACAATATTATAATCTACGTAAGTCTTACTACAGTATCCGTAGTGAAAAATTAATTAAGTATAAAACAACTACGAATTGTATGCATTAAATGCATTTTATGAATTTTGTTTCATAAACAAAAGTATAGATTTTTACGCAAAATGGTTTGATATAATTAGAAACAACATTGCTTTTTTAATCTATATGAATTTAAGTACAAATATTTTAAATATTTCGACTGTTTAAATAGAAATTAAAATATATTTTGTATTCATTATGATTCGAATACCTTCTTTTTGACGTATATTATAGATGTAATGCCGTGTTAGCACTTGAGACTTAATTTTTCATTTTGTTCGAAATTCAGTTCATTTTGTTTCAAAGGATAGGTTTTTCGTATGTCCGGCGCTCATATCATGTAGCCAACAATGTAATATTATGAGAAATATTATATTTCAGCCGAGAATTAGAATATTTAGAACGATAAGAAAATTGTAATGACAGACGTCTCGCTCCGAGTGAAAGAATAAAATGAAAAATAATTGTATGAAATGACGAGGAGTAAACATTTTAAATTTTAGATGTTTTTTTTTTTTTTCTGAGTTCCTTAAACGTTTAAAACAATTATTAAGACAATCTGTTTTCAAACACTTTGCTGCAACACCGTTGCTAACAATTCCTAACCAGTCGCGGTCGTCACATGCTGCATTTCATGTTGTACGCACGACAATATTATATTTTGTATGTGTGTGTGTGTGTGTGTTTAGGTATTCGACTGCACATATGGCGATTATTATTATTGAAGTAATATATTGTTGTGTCGCGCGGTGTTAGACGAATGTCAAAACCGTCGTCGTCGTCGTCGTCGTCGGGGAATAACGATTAATTATGGTATCATTACGTCGGGTCGTAAATCAATGTAATTGGCAATTAGAAACGGACCGGGCGGCACGCGGACGGAAATTCCTCTGCGACAATGAGACGACTACTACTGCAACAGCAGCAGGAGCAACTGGCCGGGTCACAGCCTCTCCCCATGCATGCGCGCGACACTTGACTTGTTGCGGTTAAAGCAACACACGTTATGACATATTATTATTATTATTATTATTATTAATATATTGCTTTTATATTTACAGTATGGAAATCGTTTGTAATGACAACGGGTAGTGAACGACGAAACGCAATTAATGAACTGAAATTGAACTTAATTAATTGAATGAATTATTTATTTATTAATAATTATTAGTAATTAATAAATCAAATAATTTATTATTTTATTAAATAATTAATCTTTCTCTCTCTCTTTCTCTCTCTCTCTCTCTCTCTTTCCCTCTCTCTTTCTCTCCTACCCAAGACTCTTAAGGATTATATTACAATAATTATTCTAATATCTAAATCAGAGGTTTTTTTAACCACGGACTCCTGACACAACAGTCTCTGAGTTAACTCTAGGCACTAATTTTCTTTCGAATAACGTTTATATTAGAAAATATTTGTTTTTTAGTTATCATAATCAATATTTTAAAACTTATTTTATTGTTTTAATCGCGTAAGTAGATGCATGAAAACATACATATTTATAATTATTTTATTTATTTCACTCGTTTTTCAATATAATTTAAAACCTATTTAATTTTCAATACTCTTGAAATATGTAAGTTTCATTTTACAAAACATTTCGTATTATAATTATGAACACTTTATTTCAATGGCCCTGTCCAACGTTTTCGATTTCAATCAGATGGGATAAAAGCATTTACCCCACACACCTCAGTTGTACGCCGCAGTCCGAATTGGCTGCCCAAAATGGCGTTCCAAGCAGCTATAGTGCTTATGAGCACCATAAAGAGCGAGAATAAGAACGATAAAGTAATTTACAAAAGTTTAAGAAAAATCCAATTTAATTTGCTTAATAATAATGTATGCGACGGTTTAAAATTATGGATATTTTGCGTTTTAATACAATTATAACACTTGAGATGATAAAAATGACCCGTATGATTTTATAATATTGTTTTTCAAATTCTTTTAAATGCCATGTTGTTATCACCAATTTCCGCTGGTCCCTTGAATATGTCTAATTTAACGATTTATATTGCATATTATTATTTTACACACACACACACACACACACACACACACACACTCGAGGGAGGCGGACATTTAGTAAAACAAATGTTTGCCGAGACCCCGTCATAATAATTGTACGCATATGTGTGCGTGTACGCGCGTGTATATTTACCGCCAGCGATCGTTATTATAATTAAATCGCTCGGAGGAGGCTGTCGCGAGAGGGCTGGGGGTGTGACGGGGAGAGGGGGGAGACGGGAAACGCGCCGCCTCGGCGGATGACACGGATTGTTGGAAACGTCTCGCGCGCGAGTCAGGAAAAAAAGAGAGAAGCGAAGAGTAGTCTCCCGACCCCGTACGCCGTGGCGAGGGGGTTCCGCCCGGGCGCACCGACGACCCCATTACACGACAAAATATTTATTTAACTGCCAGCGGTAACCCGAGAGTGTCAAACTGTTAATGAATCTCGAGAGCCGCCGTCGGGTGACAGTATAGTATTGTATGTACACACAACCGTTTGGACTATTAGACAGAGTATGGAGAGATTAAGAGGAGGGAAGGAAGGGAGAATGAGGTAGAGAGAGGAGAGAGAGAGAAGGGGGAGTAAGAGTCGGAGAGGCGTGTGAGGGGTGTGCTCGTGGATTCTATTTAGAGTGTATTAAATTATACTATGGTATACTGCTTTACTGATGCTGTGGTGTAAATATACGTGTGTATGTGTTTGTGTCAGTGTGTGTACGTGTATAATTGCCCGTGTAGGACGGTGCTGTTTCGTAATGATGATACACTGCGGTGACGACGACAGGATGAAAACGTCGAGTACGTTTCCTAAACGACATCTCTCTCGGAAACAGTGTTTCGGTCGTGCGCGTCATACGACGTATAATAGCTGGTGTGTATGCTCAAAACGAACCAATTATTATTATGCGCGCGCCCTGTAGACGTGCGTTAAAATAACGCACTCACGTAATTGCTTTAATAAACCCTAAAATTAGGTTTTAAACGTTTAGTAGCCGATAGAAAACGAAACGACAGCGTCACTCGTGTACCAGACGAATGCGACGTGGCGAAACTCTGAGTTGTTGTTCGTGTGAATTCGTATTTCCTTTTTCAGTATCGATGTGCTCCTGTTGTATATATATATATATAAATAGGGGGTGCTCAATCAATAAATCTGAATACTAATAGCAGCTAACTACTAATTACACGTTAATATAAATCTCTATGTAAAATAAATTATACATTAATTATATCTCCATTAGAAAAAAAGAAAACATTTAATTAATTATCCACTTCATTTGTTTAATTTACTATAATATGATCTACTCAGTTTGTTTTACGTTTTACATTCCGAGTGGGGTGAAGAAGCTAATATTTTTAAAATTATGTTTATTTTATTTTTTCAAATCCTCAATAGTTTGTTCAAAATTTAGGAAAAACTACTCAAATATTGACAAAAACGCGTTTAAAGTTTAAAATTATTATCGTTTCTTTAAAATTTAATACACCTACAAATCCCATTTAATGATCGAACAAAACCCATGGTGAGAAATATAATATACAGCTTTTTTATGATAAATTTATCTACCTACACTTTTTACACTATTTCAATTTCACCCCAAGTGTGGCAAGCGATTGCGTTAAAAAATAACATTTTTTTTAATCGGTCAATAATTTTATATATAGTTTTGTGTAGTGTAGTTAATGTGACAGGGGGTGCCCGAGCACCCATAGCCCCCCTTTGAATCCGCGCCTGACATACGGTTAGTATTGAAAATCGGTTTCAAGTGTTTCGACATAAAATCGCGTACACGCCCAACCGTTGACCGTTGACGCAATTGAATTACAAACAAATGTTTCTTTGGGAATTGCCCGTTTGTGCCAAAAAAAAAAAATCCTTTTAAAAAAGGTATAGCCCGTTTGCGCCAAATTTACCAGCTCTTTCTCACCGCTTATTATAATTACGGCTATACGGATGTATACTCATACATTACCTATGTAAATAAAATTATGTCAGTTAGTGTAATGTTACCGAAAATTTAAAATAATTAAAGTATTGTAATAAAATTATTTGTCTTAAAAACAAATTCTAAAATGTATTAATAAATTAATTATGGTAATATTATGATAATTATAATTATAATTATTAATTGTCATAAAAATATCAAAATACTCAAATACCGAGGAACTGTTTGTAATTTATTTCGTTTTGATTTATTCGCGGGAGGCGTGAATAAAAATAGTTTATGAACCACTGGTACAGACGCGTGGCTCTGCGATGTTTTTAAAGATTTTGATCAATAGTAAAAACAATTCATTGTAATATTATATTTGCATGTTATGCGATTTACTTTTCTTGCACAACAATATAATAATATGTTCGCGAATAATTATCTTATCTGCTGTTAATAATAAAACCTATTTATAACACACACGAATTGTTTTTGTTACTTAATAAAACATATTTTAAATAAATGATGTTATCGAAGTATCATATTAAATATTATTGGTTATAATCAGGGCTCGGAACTTTATGCATTTGCATATTTTTTAGGAAACTGCATATTCAAAATCTGATTTGATACAAATTTGTTTCATAATCCATACAATTGAAATACAAAAATTTATGTTGCATATTTTTGCATATTTTACTATATTTACATGATTTCGCATATTTAAAAGATT
>JAIPRM010012345.1:0-12183 GCA_025469315.1 Stegophylla sp. TES_Ste_2020 | reverse complement strand
TTTTTGTCTATTCGCCCCTTCCCACACAGGTTCTGCCCCTCAAATTAAAAGCACAAAAAATAAACATCATTGTAAAAAGGAAGGAAGTTAATAATATAAATATAAAATAGTAGGTTAGATACTGTTACTTAATAGTGTAAACATATACATATACAATATACATGTATACATATACATGGCGGTCCGTGTAACATGTGATAACTGATAAGGCTTTGTGGTTCTTAGAAATGTATTTGGGCGGCAGTCCAGAGGCCACACCGTAATTACCGACTTGTATCGTATTAAATTTAGCGTCGAAAATACATACAATAAGATAAGCGAATAACAATTACCTACCGTACTTACGAGTTTTTTTCAGTCTTACCCTTGTAAAATGTTTAATTCTTTGTCCGTAAGAAATTTTACTGCTCCAAAACATTCGCAATGAAATTTTCTATATAGACCCCAAATTTCAAAACAATCGGTCTAACCAATTTTCTTATATGTACGTTAAAGTGCGTGATTTTAGGTATAACTAACGAATTCAGGCGAAATTCTAACTTCAAACGGTTATAAAAAAAAAAATTGACTAACGATTTTTGAGATTTTTTCAGGTCAAGTAGACATATATGTCAGTGAGATAATATTAAATTTTCAAGTCTTAATATCAAAAATCAAAAATTTTATTACATAAAAACTAACAATAAATGAGATATTTCCGAAATTTTCAAAATGCTGCACTTAACTCAAAATTGATCAAATCTTTTTGAAATTTGTATGACATTTTTTCGTGACTATTTTTAGTGGTTGGTGAAATTTCAAGTCTTTTGCTGCATTATTTTAGAAGTTAATCAAAAAGTAATATTCAATTTTACGGAAATTGCGGTAATTGCATATTTTGCGTTTTTTGAAATTTTTTTTTCAGTTTTTTTGTATTATTATAAAAAATGTTGAGAAATTTGAAAAATGACCTCTCAAAAGTACCATCTGGGTTCGATTTTGGATCTATACAGTTATTGATCGAAACTTTTGGACCAGTAGTTCTATACGAAAAAGTGTTCATAAAGGAAGAAAAAAAAAATAAACATCATTGTAAAAACATAAGCTTCTTCACTTTCGTTTAGAATCTAAAATGTAAAATTTCTGAAATTTTCAAAATGCCGTACTTAACTCAAAATTGATCAAATCTTTTTGAAATTTTTATATGAAATTTTCTCTTAGCTATTTATAGTGGTTGGTGAAAATTTCAAGTCCCTAGCTGCATTATGTTAGAAGTTATGTCAAAAAGTAATTATGTGCGTGACTACTTTTAATAGTTGGTGAATGTTTCAATTTTCTAGCTCCATTACTTTAAAAGTTGTGTTAAAAAAAAATAAATTCACAAAAAATTAGGTAATGCCGTTTTTTGTAAATTTTTATGGAGTCTAGGCATGCACTCAGAAAATGTATTGAGAATTTTAAAAAATGACCTCTCATAAGTACCAACTAGACAACATTTTTGATCTATAGAGTTACTGATCAAAACTTTTGGACCAGTATCTCTACTAGAAAAAATAATTCCATACATACAAAAAAGCAAATTTGTAAAACCAATACATTCCTCACTACCACTCTAAATCTTAAATAAATGGGAAATGTATGCAAGAGTTAAAGCTTCAAATAACATCTAATAATGATAATAATTGGTGAAAAGGAAATATTTAACAAAATATTATTTAATAATATTGGGTTTTCAATATTTTAATAATAATAAAAATAATAATACTTTATTGTAAGAACAAACGAAATTACAAGAAGTTATAACGCCCAATAGGGCAACAAGTACAATAGTATTAAAGTTAATAATAAAGAGAATTTATGTACAAATACAAATTATAATTAAAATTAAACTAAAACTACAGACTAAAAACTAGAAACTAAAAAGCCCGGTTAACAAATGGAGTGTTTAAAAGTTATTAAGTATAATTCATAATTTCTATTTATGTATGGAGTTTTTTAGAATATTTTTTAATTTGGAAGGTGGATCGAAAAAATAATCAAAATTATTTATGGTGTTACCGTTTAATAAAATTCTATTTATAGGGGCATAATGACTATAATTTTGTTTCCAAGTTTGAATATAAAAAGTTTTAGTGTGGCGAAGTGTAAATTGAGGTATATGAAGAGGTATTTTGGATAAGAGTTCTGGGCAATCAATTGAATTATTTAATAGTTTATATAGGAAAAATATATCATTGTTAAAACGTCTATTTTCTAGGGATTGAATATTTAGTTCTTTAGCTAGGTAATATATTAGTAGGAGTGCCAATTTTTCTTTGTTTATAACGCATCATAAGGAGGAAACGTTTTTGTATATTTTCAATTTTAGAGATAAGCCGGTTTGGTACGGGTTCCATATAATTGAGCCATATTCAAGTAATGAAATTTGTGTGCTTGCGTACATGTTTGTATGTGTGTGTGTGAGCGCGCGTGTGTGTATGAAGTGATAAATGTCCTTATAAAAATGAAAAATGCAATAAAAATCTATTTTTATAAATTAAAAAATGGTCAACCTCTCAGTAATCAGAGTAATTGGCATTTTGTAATCAGCAAACAGTCGGTTACACTGTATAGCCGAGCGCCGATTAATTTGATCATTTTAAAATATTTCCTATATTAGGGAAACTACAACTTCACTGTACTTTAACATTAAAAGTTTACTAACCCATTAATACTTATATATATATAAAATATGTCACCAACTACTAAAAATAGTTAAGCGCAACCTTCATAAAATTTTCAAAAACATTTGATCAATTTTGGGGTAAGGACCTTCCAAAAAAGAAAAGCCCAAGATGTTCTCAAGAAAAGGCTGAGACATCTTAGTTTATGCATTTAATTATTACATCATTATTTATTTAGGTTAAGTACTTTATGACATCAGACATATGTAATTTGTATTTAATATCATAATTGTATATCATGTAATTGATGATAAAATTTTTTAAATAAGTATAAGAACTAGATGAGTACAATAGTTATTATAAATTGAACAAAAATGTAAACAGAGTATTTTATGTTTCTTAAAAAAAAAAAAACTATATACTTATAAACAGACAATGTAAATTAGTTTTGAAAATAGTAATTACAGAATAATTTTTAATACATAAAAATGGCATTAATAGTAGTCTGAAATTATGTTTAAAAAGTTACTAATATGTGTGTGTCAACGATATCTTCAAGGCGCTCTCTGTTTTGGTCAGGTACCAGGTAATCTCAAACCGATTTTATGGAGCGCATAGATAATCCATAGAACAATGCTGGATATATGGACATATCTTCATCAACTTCAAAACGCCAACCCAAATGCTCATGACAATTTGGGCATAAAATGTTTGTCCATTTATACCTGTTTAAAAATTAAAAATGAAATAATGCACAATAGAACTATATATCAATGTTGGGAAATAATTAACTATTATACCAAGGAAACCAGCGACAATTATCTGATAGATCTCCGTTTGTAATCACATCTAATTCATCAAATTCATTGTCGAAATTAGCCATTACTGTAATCATATCATGGACTTAGCCTAAATAGTCGCAATATATGCCTTGGGGCCCTTCAGGGGATCTTGAAAACATATTAATTCTACTGCAAATTATAGTGTGGCAACCCGTACGAGCACAAACAAATTTTTGCATTGATTGCTAAATTTAAAAATTATAAGTCAAAGCAATTACTTCAAATTCTATTACAACTTACATTTTGGTTCCAATAATGTAATTCATACTGAAGTCTTAGGTATGTTGTTTCAATGCCCAGCAAAGTGCTTACTTGTTCTGGATTGAATATACCAAGTCTTGTCACTTGGAATGATATTAAACTAATATCATTTGACATTTTAACTTGCTTATCTTTAAAATAAAACATAATTCAAGAATTCACTAAAAATATCATATTAGTGTTGAAGTCTGTTAAATATGTATTGTATTTATATGATACTGTACAGTGTAACAATATATTATATGATACAATGTATGAAAAATATGTGCTCATAATTCATATTAATAATTATTGATGGTAAACAAATAAATAATAATACAATAGAATGTTTTTGAGTTAGTACAATTATATATACATACATTAACATACTCACATACTTTTGCCTTTATAATATATATAATAAAATATTAATAATCCAGCCTTACACAACATTTTGACTTTTTCTCTAAGCAGCGATGCTAATCGATAAACATGATATTGTTTGTATACCCAATCTGGCCACTGAGTTTGACACAAATCTCTCTTATGACACCTAGTACAAACATAAACATGAACTATTAAATAATACATTTAGACTAAGTAATTGTACTACTTACATAAAACTATGATTCGAATTATGTTTCCTTGGATGTAAGCACAAAATATCAGGCAAAATTTTGATTTTAGCTAATGCAATAGTTTGTAAAGAACTAAATAAAAGGGAAAAGATTAACAAATAAAATACAATTGATTAAAAAAAAGAATTTAATTTTAAAATAACTATTGATTATTAATATTATTATATGTTTTGTTTTTACTCTTCTATTAAGTATAATATAAACCAGTGGTTCCCCACCGGTAGGGAGTTCCACGTAGAAGAAAATTAAGATACAAGGAAGAATTCAGCGATGGTGAAATAACAAGAATTTTAAATTTTGAACAAAGTGAATCTTTTGTTTCCTGAATACACTTTTTCGTATGGATCTACTTGTCCAAAAGTCTTGACCAGCAATTTTTTTATTTTTTATTTATTTATTTTTTTCTTTTGGAAAAACTACTCAATATTTGACAAAAAAGACTCGAAAATAAACATTTTTTGATCCAAAATTTATGAAAATATAAACTTCCATAAAAAATAATATGAGAAACATTTTGACAAAGGAAAATTTTGAAAAATGTGAAAAAAAAATTTTTGTAATTTTTCTAACACTTTTTTTCTTATTTTTTTCCTTTTCATTATTTATTAGGTAAAAAAAAGTAAAGTAAAGTACAGTCACATACTTCGCACCACAGATATTCTTTGTCCTTAAGGTCAGGTGCTCTTGGTGGATGTGTTAAAAATGAAGACAATTATTATTTTTTATATTAAATATATTTTAATATACATATAGTTAGTTATTTTGTATAATTTATTTGTATGGCAAACAAAAAAAAAAAAAAAAAAAAAAAAAATCGAAACTCTAATCTAAGAGGAATAAGATTTTTGAATATTTGCAAAGGGACAATAATTTTGAAAACTTACAAGGGGAGAATAAAATAAAAAGGGTGGAAACCACTGAAATAAACTCATGTAATAAAATAGTATAAATACAATTCTTAAATAGTAATTTTAATATGTGATCTTACCTTTCAGGAAATTTGTCAAGACTTAGAATTTCATAACGTTGATGACCCATAGCCTTAATATCAAATAAATCACCATGTTTGTAACTGTATCCGTAAACGTCAGCAAACGTCGTACCAAATGTACGTGCGTTTTCATTTCTACAATTAATAGATATATAAAATTATTCCAAAGATTGTTTGACAAATAATTAGGGAAGAATAATTATTAATTTTAAATAGTTTACAATTTATATGAAACACCAAATGAACGATTTCCAGATAGAGCATATTTTAATACTAGTTGAACTTCTGTAGAGCGAATTATAATAGGGAGAATTTGACCAGGAATTAAATTTAATTTCAAAAATATAATTGGTATCGTATGAATAACACCTTCTTCAAATATTTTAGGACCACAAGTTTCATGTTGTCCACTACTTAAATACTAAAAGAACACAATACATAATATTAGGTATATTACTTCGATAAAACTAAAATTGTTGAAATATCTAAAAAACATTGATAATTTTGTAACAGAGTGCCTAAATTCATTCAATTAGTTGAACTAGATATTTGACTATTTTGACAGTTAATTCTTTAGTTATTTTTTCCAGTGATCTCATTATCTATCATAATTTACAATTCCTTTTAACTAATATACTTAAAAAACTAATAATTTACATATTTATACAAGAATCTAAATACACAATTTTAAATTTTGAATGAAATGAAGAAGCTAGACAGTGTTTTTACAATTTTATTTATTTTTTTCTTCTTCTTTTTTTTTTTATTTTTTTGCTCTGAACACTTTTTCATATGAATCTACTTGTCCAAAAGTCTCAATCAGTAACTTTTGAAATCGGATTTGCCTCTAGTTGGTACTTTAGAGAAGTCATTTTTTTCAATTTCTCAATTTTTTTTTTAAACTAACCAAAATTTAACAAAAATTACTCCAAAACCAAAAAATAGCAAATATATATTTTATACTTATGCACAACAACATAATTAGGATACCCGTTCACAATAACATTAGGATATCCTAAATTAATACGTGTAGAGGATGGATTAGATCTGTTTCTATTATGACGATTTCTCGACAATGACATCTCATATTGTGCATATGACCACATTCTATACCTATAAGAATCTTTTGGTATGTTATCAAAATATGTTCTTGCATTAATTATCTCGTTCCTGTATTAAAATAAGCATCATATGAATTCAATGAGTTCAGAAATCAAAGTGCACTCTAGTTCAAATGGGTAAACTAAATTTTACTCACTCATCTTCGGTGGAATCATAGCTGTCGTCCAACATGACTGTGGCGCGATTAGCGTTTAGAACGGTATCAAAATGGTGAGCACAGAGTCAGAGTGAAAAAGACTTGACCAGATCTACCGAGATCTAGATGAATTGAACAATCGAGTCGTTATTAAAAATGTAATATTAGTACCGTATTATTAGTATAACACTGTTCCGCATGAATTCTTTCGGCAAAGTAACAACATTTTAGAATTACGTTCATTAATGTTGGAAATATCAAAAGTAATGAATAAATATTAGCTAGTACAACTTTACTGATAAAGCAGATTTGATTACTTGTGATAACAATTTATCATAATTATCAGCTGTACTCTTCGATAATAGAACGTCTAATCCAAATTAAGGTCTATGGGACAAGCACATTTTTGTTATTATCATATTAAGAGATAATAAACATCTTACTGATTTATAAATATCGATAAAACTCATATCGATTTTAAGAATATCGATATTTTACTATCGTTTTTATCCCATATTCTGTATATGGCGTCAACTTCATATTACTGAACGGCTACTATACAAAGTTTGCTATCTAGGTATTTTATATAATATCTATGTTGCCACGACATCAGCAATCAATATCGGTGATTCCCTATTGTTGTATATCAATAATCAATAGATTGCACGAGCAAAGTGTTTATGACCGTAAAGATTTCGACCGTCACACATAACTCGCTCGAATGCATGTTGGTCGAACGCTTTATTAAAGATTATCGTCATTATTATTACCTACCTACATATTTATATATTATAACGTATTATGGTAAATTTATCATAATAATAGATTTCAGATAGTTAGATAGCAGTTTTTATAGTTGAACATAATCTAGAATATTAGAAGTGTTCCAGTATTGTTGCAACTTGCAACCATTATTATAGTTCAACATAACTTGTGTCGTTGTGTTAAAACTGTTGTGTATTTTTCGAAGTGTACATTTTTGAATAAATATGGAATTTATATTGAGTTAAAAGTCTAAACCATTAATACCAATAGATGGGATACGTTTTGTTTCCATAAAAACAAATTGTTACAAAATTACTACTAAATGTTTTTAATAATAATAAATATAATATAATTCAATAAATTATTAATAAATAAAAATTGAATAATTTCAAAATATGAAAAAATTTAAAAAAACAAAATTTTTGAGAAATTTGTCAGCCAACTTCCTCGTGGTGTTTCTTGGGTTATGATTATAGGCTGAATATTTTACTAAATATTGAATAAAATATATAATGACCTGGGAATCAACTCATACGTAACTCTTAATGACCCGGGAATGAACTAATACATGAGAAAGGTCTCGGGAATCAACTCACCTATCGCGGTTAGTTTTACCTAAAATTCCACACTTTAAAATACATATAAGAATATTGGCCAAAACAATTGTTTTGAAACTTGGTGCCTAGATAGAGAATTTCATTGCGTATATTTTGGTGTTATAAAATTTCTTACGGAAGAATAATTAAACATTTTACAAGGGTTTGATTGGAAAAAAGTCGGAGAAAATATAGAAAGATATTACGAAATATCTATAAACGTGTTATGAATTGTGGCTGAAGGTTGATAATATTTTATTGCATCTAATGTATTTTTCGACGCTGAATACGATGGTGTGAATTGAAATCCACATGCAACAATAGTTTTCTAACTATTTTATTCTATTTTGAAAATTCAATATTTTCGGTTATTATATTAAATACCTACTATTTCCCCTACAAGATCAAGTAATGTTTTGTGGCGTAATAGTAAGGCAACCGGCCTATCAAAGGACAGTACCGACAGTTCGATTCCAGCCCGGCACCCCGGTGAGCGAAGTACACACTTTTAGATTCTAAACGAAGTGAAGAAGCTAGTGTTTTTACAATGATGTTTATTATTTTTTTTCTTTTTTTTTCTGTGTACAACTTTTCGTATGGAAATACTTGTCCAAAAGATTCAATCAGTAACTTTTTGAAACCGGATTTGTTTCTAGATTGTACTTTAAAAAGGTCATTTTTTGAATTTCTCAATTCTTCATTTTTTTTTTTTTTTTTAGAAAAAACTACCTAAAATTTGGCAAAAACGAATAGGAAACCATAATTTTTTTGATTCGAACTACATATATTAAAATTTAAATATAGATAGAAAATCATGTAAGAAAGATTTCGGCGCAAGAAAATTTTGAAAATGTGAAAAAAAGATTGGGACATTTTCCTAACATTTTTAGATTCTGAACTAAGTGAAGAAGCTTATGATTTTACAATGATGTTTATTTATGTTTTTTTATTTTTTTCATATTAAAATTCTCAAATACATTTTTTTTTTTAACACTGTGCATATTTAAAATGCGTATTTTTAAACATTTATTAAGGCATATATCTGAAATTTCTAGAGAAATATTTCAGTACATATTTAATCAAATTTGAGTGCATTATTATACTTATACTATAAATAATTGTATTTTGTGCGTTTTTTCGTGTATAAACCAATGAAACCACTAGTCTTAACGTTTAAGTAGGAATAACATTTTGTTAAGCGAAAATTGAAACATTGTCAGTGTCTTGACCTCGGAACGATTGGAAAAACATAATTATTTCGGTTTTTAAACATTTTATTCCATGACGATGGTCGGTGACTGCCATTAGAATATTATACGAGTAGGTATAATATCGAAAGTAAAAATGATTTGTTTGATACATTGACTGATCGAGTAATCGATTTTATAAAATATTGGTCGGAGAAAGGTATATGAGTTTTGCCGACCACACGAGAAGAAGAAGAAGTGGGATTTAATTGCAGTTTAATTGAGGTTTAATTGGAGTTTAATAGAGGATTAAGTGGGGTAACTGGAGTTTAATTGAGGTTTAATTGGGGTTAATTTATGTTTATTTGGGGTTTAATGGGAGTTTAATTGGGGTTAATTTAGGTTTAATTGAGGTTAAATTAGCTTTAAATGGGTGTTTAACTGGGGTTAATTGAGGTTTAATTGGTTTTTAATTGAAGTTTAATTGGGGTTAATTTAGTGTTAATAGGGGTATTATGTGAGTTTAATTGGGGATATTAGGCTAATGTCAATAGCATTTATGCTCGAAGATAATTGTGGAATATCTGAAGTATTAATTGCAAAGGAATTATTTTCCACTGAATACACATTCGAAAATTATTTACTGAACAAATCAACAATTTTTTGTCCATCATCAGCATAATTATCGTCTAAAATCATACAATTCGGTAAATTGTTTAATGATTTCTTTTGCTTAAAAAATTTCCAAAATTGTTTTGCGTTATTTTTTATGGAATTTTGAGAGTTTTGTATAAGTTTGAATAATCTCTTCCTCTAATAATTTTACAATGCGAACGTAATTTTGAAAATGCGTTGAAGTCGGCAGACAGCATGGTATTTAAGATTCTGAACGTAAGTACGTAAGTATTGTTTTTAAAATGATGTTTATTTTTTTATTTTTTTTTTCTCTTCCTCTGTGAACACTTTTTCGTATAGAACTACTGGTCCAAAAGTTTCGATCAGTAACTTTATAGATCCAAAATCGAACCCAGATGGAACTTTTGAGAGATCATTTTTCAAATTTCTCAATATTTTTTTTAATAATGCGAAAAAACTGAAAACATTTTTTCAAAATACGGCAAAATATGCAAATACCGCAATTTCCGTAAAATTGAAAATTACTTTTTGACATGACTTTTAAAATAATGCAGCAAAGGACTTGACATTTTCACCAACCACAAAAAATAGTCACGAAAAAATTTCAAAAATATTTGATCAATTTTAGTTAATTGCAGCATTTTGAAAATTTCGGAAATATCTCATTTTTTGTTAGTTTTTATGTAATAAAATTTTTGATTTTTGATATGAAGACTTGAAAATTTAATATTATCTCACTGACGTGTATGTCTACTTGACCTAATAAAATCTCAAAAATCGTTAGTCAATTTTTTTTTTTTATGACCGTTTGAAGTTAGAATTTCGCCTGTATTCGTTAGTTTTACCTAAAATCACGCACTTTAACGTACATATTAAGAAATATGGTTCGACCGATTGTTTTGAAATTTGGATAGAAAATTTCATTGCGAATATTTTGGTGCAATAAAATTTCTTTCGGACAAAGAATTAAACATTTTACAATGGTGAGACTGAAAAAACTCGAAGAAAGTACGGACACAAAGGTTTTTGTTATTCGCTTATCTTATCGTACGTAATTTTCAACGCTAAATTTAATACGATACAAGTCGGTAATGACGGTGTGGCCTTTGGACTGCCGCATGCCACCCAAATACATTTCTCAAAACCACAACGCCTTATCAGTTGTCACATATTACACGGACTGCCATGTACACTATTATATGTTTATGTATACACGTCATGTACAGTCGTTGTCAGATAGATTAGTGTGGCGGCACGATAGCAAAAAATCAGGGGTTCTCAATCTTGATTGTTATTACCGAAAATGTATCAATAAACTAATACTTGTTATAAAACACTTAAGACTGATTATACGTTATTAATTTAAAAACAAATATTTTTTATTTTAAAATAAAAAGTAGAAATTATAATAATTTATAATAATAATAATAACATCTATTTACAAAAACGGCACGAATGGGTAAATAAAATATCCATCAGTAGGTATAAAATGTTTGTTCTGCCCACTTTTTTTAAAAATTACAGGGAAACGAAATATCGTGGGCAAAATGTCTGACATTTTGCTCGCGTTTTTTCTCCGCGGTAATCGCGCCTATTGCAAGGGGGGGTTTGACGGCCACGATATTTCGTTTCCCTGTAATTTTTAAAAAAAGTGGGGCAGAATAAACATTTTATTTGATACGATCACGTCACTGTAGGAAGTGGTTTTATCCACATACATTTGTTCACGTTTTTTCTCCGCGGTAATCGCACCGATTGCAAGGGGAGTTTGTCCGCCACGATATTTGGTTATGTCGAGTCTATTTTTTTAAATTTTGCTCATATTATAAAATAATATGCTCTATAGATGAAACTAATTCATGTTCCTTATTACAATATTTGTGAAAACATAGGAATATTAAAAATACTTCAAGTACCTATTGAAAAATTTAATAAATTAAAATCACCTTTTTTAATATTTATACATATTTTTAAATATTCAATAAAAATAATAAAATAATAAGTATAAATATGTTTTTTGTCAAATATTTATATATTTTCAAGCGCACTAACATTTTACCCCGCATTTACAAATTATGTATACACATATCATACTAGTTTTTTTATTTTTATACATTTTTTAAAAATACTTTTTAAATATACTAAAATTAATATTTTTTTAATTTTACACATTTTTTTTAAAACTAACGTTTTTTTTACTAATCATTTTAAAGTAAATTAAATTTTATACAAGTTTCTTTACTTCCCTGCTAAGGGGTGTGCATTCAATAATACGATCGTGAATTTGTATGACACCGGTTTTCCCAGAAAATTCGTTTTTCAAGGGAGGGCTGAGGAAACGTTTCCCCAGCACTCCCATCTTGAAAAACGAATTTTCCGGGAAAACCG
>JAIPRM010012344.1:0-12186 GCA_025469315.1 Stegophylla sp. TES_Ste_2020 | reverse complement strand
AGAAAACTATTGTTGCATGTGGATTTTAATTCACACCATCGTATTCAGCGTCGAAAAATACATAAGATGCAATAAAACATTATCAACCTTCAGTAATTAAATGCTTATAATATATAGATATTTCGCATTGTCTGTCTGTATTTTCTCCATTTTTTTTTTTCAATCAAACCCTTGTAAAATGTTTAATTATTCGTCCGGAAGAAATTTTATTGCACCAAAATATTCGCAATGAAATAATCTATCTAGAAACCAAATTTAAAAACAATCGGTTTCAAACCAATTTTCTTATACGTACGTTAAAGTGCGTAATTTTAAGTAAAACTAACGAATTCAGTCGAAATTCTAACTTCAAACGGGTATAAAAAAAAAGTTGACTAACGATTTTTTAAATTTTTTCAGATCAATTAGATATACATATCAGTGAGATCATATTAAATTTTGAAGTCTTAATATCAAAAATCAAAAATTTTATTACATAAGAACTAACAAAAAATGAGATATTTCCGAAATTTTCAAAATGTTGCACTTAACTCAAAATAGATCAAATCTTTTCGAAATTTTTATGAATTGTTTTCGTGACTATTTTTAGTGGTCGGTGAAAATTCAAAGTCCTTTGCTGCACTATTTTAGAAGTTATGTCAAAAAGTAATTTTCAATTTTACGGTAATTGCCGTTTTTCGTCAATTTTTCAGTTTTTTCCCGTTTTTGGAAAAATTATTAAGAAATTGGAAAAATTACCTCCTCTAAAGTACCATCTGGGTGTCGTTCCGGTTCTATAGAGATATTGATCGAAACTTTCGGACAAGTATTTCTATAAGAAAAAGTGTTTACAGAAAGAAAAAAATAAATAAATAAATAAATAAACATCATTGTAAAATCATAAGCTTCTTCATTTCGTTCAGAATCTAAAATAAAAAAATTGAAATAAAATACGAATATCAAAACATATAAACACAAACGACTAGATAATCTCGAGAATAATAGGTTAAATTTTCGCATTAAACCAATTTGTTTTTACTTTCGTTTTATAGCGACGCTGTTATATTATAATAATTATGTGTTCTTCGACAGTCGAGTCGATACAATTAAATTTCAATGATTTCAATTCAAAGTTTTATAGACTCATTAAACCGTTTATAGGCGTGCGCGTGCGCGTAAAGCGCGTAAACCTATATCGTTAAAAAACGTCTCCGTAATAATAACGACAATAAAAATAATAATAATAATTGTTAATAATAGAGTTTTTATATCGCGTCGTATGAAAACAAATCGCAAACGATTTTAATGTCGCGACATGTAAATTAAACAATGGCCGGTTTTTGTTCTCAGTGTAATTCTTATTAACTATCTATTAACTATCTCGATCATAGACGTATTATAATAATATTATATACGTAGACCACAAATTAGAAAAAATAAATAAAACCGGACATACTTCGCACGAAGGGTGGGATTCTCTTGACGGGTGTGTTGAGTTTTAAAGAAACGATAAATCATTTCTTCAATAAAACGATTCTGAACGAGGGAAGTTAATAATATAAAAAATAAATGAAAAAAAAAAATTTGCAAAATTTTTTTTCACATTTTCAACATTTTCTTGAGCCAAAATCTTTCTTATATGATTTTCTATCTATGTTTAAATTTTCATATAGTTCGGATCAAAAAATGATGGTTTCCTAGTCGTTTTTGTCAAAATTTGGGTAGTTTTTACCAAAAAAAAAAAAATTGAAGAATTGAGAAATTCGAAAAATGACCTCTCTTAAGTACAATCTAGAGGTTAGGTTAGGTTTCAAAAAGTTACTGATCGAAACTTTTGGACAAGTATTTCCATACGGAAAGTTGTACACAGAAAAAAAAACAGACATCATTGTAAAAACACTAGCTTCTTCATTACGTTCAGAATCTAAAATAAACATCATTGTAAAAATCCAAAAATATATTGAAACCAAAATAATATGCGTTAGAGAGATAGCCTATCTTTTTCAATGAGGTTTTATTAGCAATTTTATAACACTCTCTGGTATAATAATTTTTGTCGATTGAAATAAGAATTGATTACGTTCGTGGGTGGTGATAATTGTCTATGATTACTTGAATACGTTTTTTAGGCTAGGCTATTGTTTATTTCGCACATTTACTGTGTTAATTGTATTATCACAATTTTATAAACTCAAAGAATATTATAATATAGTTAGTGAATTCCCCGAAAAAGTTTCCTTTGGGCCTATCTCTCGCACACATTTATCACGGAAAACCAGTACAGTGGTCTATACACACGCATAGGTCAAATACATGTTTTTAGGGGTGATAGGGCTACTTGAAATTTTTACACATCCTAAAATTTAAAACTAGTTGATACTCTAGTTGTATACCTTACAAATTATAAATTTACGTGCTATGTTTTTACATAATATCTTTTTACTGAACCTTATGAAAATGAAAAATATTAAGGACTGAAATATTTTAGCGCTTTGGGAATAGGTATTAAGGTTGTTTATAATATATATTTTTGGAATATTTTGTACACCATCGAGAAAAAAATACACCGAAATTATTTTTATTTTAAAACTACCATTATTCATTTTAATTACACTTAAATGCATTAATTCGATGTATACTTAAAAAATTACATCGAGAATTAATTTAACAGTTTTTTTTTTTTTTTTTTTTTTTTTTTTTTTTTTAGCCCACTATAATTTTTCTCTGTAGAATATGAGATCAGTCGTTTATCATCAACCCTTAAACGATATCGTAAGATTTTATACTCGTTTCCCCCCCCCCGTGGATTTTAAAGTCCCGTCAGTTCACAAAGGACTAACAAACGGCCGAGCGAATTCCGCTGCCCCCCTCCCCCGCATCGTGTGAAACACGCGATAATAAATACGAAATATTAGCGTACAGAGTAGCGGATCGGGGGAGAGATGAGGGATGGGGGGGGGTAAGCTATCACTAGGCGAGATACACAAACTTTATATTTTCACTACACATGGCCACATTATTATATCGATATTATAACGACGCGTTTCAAAACTCGCGCACAACACCGCTTTAAAAGCATTAATAAGTTTCGTAGTAGATTATTCAACGATTACACACACACACACACACACACACTGTTGTTACAACATTATACGTGTTATAGTGGTATACCGCGTGCGAAGACCCGTTTGCAAAGTGGAAATAACTAACGATAATAGTTAGGTAGTTAAAATTTAAATTTATACGTCAGCTCCGGTGTGGCAGTAATCCCGTTTTCCCGTAAAACTCACAGTGATTTTATTGACGAGCGATTTGACTCGACGGCAATTTATTTATTTACGATTGCAAAAATGACGCCACGCACGCTTCGCACCATGGGTGTTCTTTGCTTCTCGGGTGGGATGTTCTCGGTGAGAAAAAAAAAATCGAGTCTGTCATCATTAACGACATTGCATACAAATAAACTATTATTTCACATTGTTGGTCTATTGCCTGAAAATAAAAATTCAGAGTAAAGATATTTTTCAGATAGAACTATTTCAATCTCTCTCTCTCTCTCTATATATATATATATATATATATATATTTTAAATTAAAAATATTGAACCTTTTTACTTTTAAAGAGCAACTTTTATAATTATTACCATCAGTCGAGACAAAATTACAAAAAATATTATGTACGTCATTAAATCACTTTCTCAAGTGATGATAAACATTTATAGTAAAATTCGGCTTAAAATGTGCGCAATGTAAACATTAAAAGAAATATTTAAGAAAAAAATCTTAGAACTTTTTTACTCTAAACCCACTCACTGTGTTTTAGTCAAAACAAAAACTTTATATTTAATTATTAAGTATGTTAGTAAAAGGAATTATATTATTTCAACACGGATATGAGTATTTTTTTTTTATCATTCCATTTAGGTTCACTTATGGAAAAAATAACCTCAATTCAAAGAGTAGTAAATTTTTTATCGCTTTAACTACAAAAAAATATAACAAACATATTGGCGTTTTTAATACACGAGCGTTCAAACTGAACACAAAGAAATGAAAAATCATTTAAGTCCAACAAATTCACAAACGAGGTGGAAAAATTGCCCGATATGCACGATCTTAAGCAATAAATGGCCAAATAATTAGAATAATAGTGAAACGAATGCGAAAAACCATTGAATATATGTAAAAATATGCACTTAAAACTTTTTATTTTGAATTCCTTTTACCATAAAACCGATTTACAGCTTGATCTAGTTTATCCATACTCAACTTTTGACCACGGGCCACATGTGGAAAAAAAGATCAAATTTTCATAAATATTATAAGAAAAATATTTCGATTATATTTGAGATTACTAACTATTTGTTATTTCTAATAAGAAGAAAAACAATTCGATCTAAAGTGGTGTTTTCAAATCTGAAAACATATATTTGTTCATATTCAAAGATCAAGTATGTAAAAAATATGTATGGTAATTGGAGATTACTAAAATACTTACTTTGATGGCATGTTAAAAGTAGTATCATGCAGTAACTAAAAAACCTATTTTCACTAAAATAGTAAAAAAAAAAAAATGTCTCAACGATAAAAAATCCTACTAATTAAAAAATTGTGTTACAATAACTGTAAAATATAATTTATTTTGTTCATTATAGTTAATGTGTTTTTAATTTTCAATATTCCTTAATTTCGCCCCTCCCTTCACCATATACCTTTGTTTCGAAATTCGTGACCCGCGGAACGGAACAAAATTTCGAATGTGAGCCAAAAAAAAAAAAAAAAAAAAAAAATGGTTGAATATGGCTGCTCTATAACTCTAGACAATCTTCTCATATATTTACATGTGCCACAAATAAATATGCAAATTCTATATGTCCAGAGCTCCAATGGACGTAATAATATAATAAAATATGCCGGTGCTGATATTCGATGTACACAATAACCAACGATTGTTTCGGGTAAATTCTAAGAACGAGTCACGTCCGATTGTTGGTCCGAACTAAAATGAAACGTGAAAACAGAAACAACGAAATTTCTATTGCTACTATATCGATTAACCGTCAGCTATAGTTTGCGATATTGACGTTTATAAAATAAAATAAAATTAAAATAAATAAATCTTACAAAAGATGAAAATTATGTGCCTAGTAAAAATATGTCAAAAATAAATAAATATCGTAGACATAGATATGTATGAAAAAAATAACAAAAAAAAAATAAAATAAACGTTATTATAACGACACTATCTTCTTGGAATTGGCCAGTGAGAATGTAAAATTATATTCTAATATTGTAAATTAGGATAAAAACAAATATTATATTTATTTCCTTAAAATGATGCTATATCTAACCATTTTGTGTTGTTAGTTTTAATTTTAAAGTCATTTAATCTATTATTAAACATAAACATAAGAACATAATCTATGGCTGTACGTTGAGCTTTTTACGAGTACTTAATTTTTAAACGTGTTTTGAGTTATATTCTTTTGACTTTATCGGGGTCAGGTGCAGAACAAACCGAACCGAATTAAAAATCTAGAGATGCCAAAAGTCTCCTGCAGGCGTTTTTTTTTTTGTTGTTGTTGTTGTTGTTGTTTGGAGGAGGGGGGACGCTTAAAGCCTCAAAATTCTAAAAATGTAATAAAACATTTCGTGTTTCTGAATCACGTTAAAGCGAAAAACTCGATTTCCTAAATAATAATGTTACAGTTTGACATAACATATTCACATAGAATGAATTCGCCAATAACGTGTTGTCAGTTGCGTACGATTTTTCGAAAATCAAATTCAATGTCTATTATAAAACATTATCAAAATGATAATAATTATAATAATTATAATCGTGAGATCGGCGATAGAGAAATAAATTACCCCTCAGACTTCGTTCCACCCTCCTGCCATCCTGCAGTGTAAGGTTGTGGTGTTCAAAGTGGGTGTATTATTATAATAACACGAGTATGTTCTATTAAAATACGACGTTATGACGTGTGCGCGTGTACGCGTCATCATCACCGGCATTACTTTGTACTCCTACTGCACGCGTGCCGTGCATATTATGCATGCGCCCCATGTGTTGTATACATAGCATTACACCCCCGGCTGTACACTGCGTACTTCAACGCGTACGCCTGAGATGATAATAATATTATAATAGGATTCCGTATTTATAATTAAAGAACGAGCCTATAAGCGATTCCCCGGACAAAGGAATACCGCGTCAATGTGCTGGGGTCACTTCGGTGTAAACGTGAATACAACTGTGTGCACGACTAAAAAAGGTACTGTTAAAATATTATATATTATTATCGTTATGGCTGAAAAAGCGATGACCGAATACCTTTGAAAAAAAAAAAAAAAAAACACAAAACGAAGAAAAGATGTTTACACTTGCACGGTATTGAGACCAAAAACGAGTTTGACGCCAGCGCACGTCTTAAATTATTACTCTAGAGTAATTGTGGACCTTAACATTTTTCGAATTACAATCATTTATATTTATTCAGTTCAACTCAATGACGATACATAAAGTATAAGTTATTAACATAAAAAAAAAAAAAAAATAGAATGAGCTGATTACCCCTCTCTTCAAAGCAAGCTTGTGATGAGAAGGGGTGTCTTCAGTTATTAAGTTATCACTAATAATTATTATTATCAACAAATTTCAAAACTTAAAAAGCAATAAAAATACGTGCGTTTACAACAAATGAAGAGAGTGATAATGATTACAATATTTAAATTTAGCACTGGAGTAGATAAAATAATAAATATAATTGTACGAATGACGCGGAACACTGAATATTTTATTAGAATTATGCGGAACAAGATGATTTTTCGCATTTACACAGTGCTGCACACTATACACGTCTTATAATTGAACGATTGGTACAGACCATTTGAAATTTACCCGTGAGGCTTCGAATAGGTTTTGAGGGCTGAAACTCCAAAACCCCCTTGAATTCCGCCCACGTGTCTAATGCTGTTGTATTTTAGATTTTTGATAAAAATCAAAATGTTCAATCAACGACACTTAAAATATCGTTTACTCTATGGATTTTTTTCCACCGAGTTTTAAATTCTAGCCGAACACCGGTAAAGAACCACTGCTCTAGAGGTGCGAAATTTATTTTAGATACATTATTTACAGAAAAAAAGTTACACACTGTGCCATAGGGTTTTTTTATTTTAGATTCTGAGTAGTACGAAGAAGCTAGTGTTTTTACAATGATATTTCCTATTTATTTATTTATTTATTTTTTATGTGTACGCGTTATCATTTAAATTTTAAAAGACTAATATTTAAAAGTTTCAAACAACAACTTATTATATCAAAATTTTTCTCAAGAAGGTGTTTTTAGGAGGTCATATGTCTAAATTCTCAATAGTTTTTTCCTAATTTTGGAAAACTACCCTAAATTTGACAAAAACTCCTTTTAAACTTTTTCCTTTTTTTTATCCAAACTTTATGAAAATTTTAGTATACAGGTAAATAATAATGTGAGTAATATTTTGATGAAAGAAAATTTTTAATATTATGTTAAAAAAAACATTTTCGACATTTTATTTTTCTAACACTTTTTCAGTTCTCAGTTAATAATTTTCGATAGGATGGAAATCTGACGGAGAAAAAAAAAACAAAACATTTTTTAATAACAATAAAATTTATAATTTTCAAGTAAAGTATTAGACCTAAAAATGATTAAAAATGAGAAAAAGAAAAATAAATAAATAAAAAATCCACAAAATTCAAAATACAAATTAGTTATTAAATATATATTATTATTATTATTATTATTATTATACATTCATATGCTATTGAAACACGTTTTCGACTAGAAGAGCATCGTCGAAAAAATTTCTTTGAAAAAACAACAAAAAAAAAATTTAAAGTGCATCGTTTTCCGAGACCTAACTAGATTGCTATATTGTTGTACGTGATGCTCGCACGTCCTACACGAAATACAAATTGCGTAATACGTATATGTGTGTGTGTGTGTGTGTGTAATAATTTTATACGTATAGTAGAGGTACAAAGCGTATTACAATAGAATTGGGTCGAAAAACAAAACAAAAAAAAAACGGTGAGGATGACTGACGGACGGCGACGGCGGCGCAGAGGTGCCTGGCTCGTACGTATTATTATTATTATTATTATTATTATAATAATATTAATATTTTTTGTATTTTACACCCCGAGGTACGGAGACTACTATATACGTGTGCACGCCGCCGGTGATCCGACAGATGATGTGAGTGTGCTGCCGTTTTGTTGTTGTTAAAATAAAATTGCTCGACGTTCCGCGGCTGTTTGTTCTATCGTAATATTATATACACACACGCACATAATCGCGAGTGTGTGTGTGTGTGAGTGGACTATAAATCAATTTTGAGCTTTATTTTTTTTTTTCCATCCCCTCCCCTCCCCCACTCGCCATTTCCACTACCGACTTCTACCAAACCCCCATTCCCCCCACCCACCCCGCGGTATCGGAATCGTTTCGCAAATTATTGTTTTCGAATTTATTACGCCCGTCACGCTCTCGCACTACTGCTGTACACCCGCGCACACAGTGGTGTGGTCGTGTACAACCGCGCGCGCGGGGCCCGATCGATGTCTATCCGATCCCTTTGCGGGTACGATTAAAAAAAAAAAAAAAAGAAAAAATTATAATAATAAATAAATAAAAAAATGAATGATTGAAAAAAACCGTAGAAATTTTGCATTCCGCATAACGTAAAATATAATATATGCGTACGCATATAATATTGGTATACAGTGTTAATGTTTGTTTACCTCCTAATATTATGTTTGGTTTATAAACGGAACATTTTCTGTGTTTTTTTTTTTTTTTCACCCCGAGTCCGGTGCGTTATAATAATAATAATAATTATTATTATTATTATTATTATTATTATTTCAATTACGACGTAGACTCGAGCGGATACATCCGTCGTATCGCTTGTGTCGGTGGCGTATCCAGGAAATTTTTTCGGGGAGGGCTGATCAGTTGAATACATTAGTGCAATTAGGATAAATTTTATAGGGGCTAACATGTTTATTTCATTGATTTAGTCCTCCAAAAGCTTAACAATTGACATGCTTAAATATGTCGACCTTCAGCAATTTTCAAAAAATATAGGGGGGGGGAGGATCTGAGTGATTTTTCAAGGGTAGCTGAACCTCCTAAGTCCTCCTTAATTGCGCCTGTGGTCCAAGATACTAGTGAAGGATACAAGGACAATCGCCTTCCCCTCCCCGTTCTCAAAAATTGATTTTCTTTTTAAAGGAAATATATAACCCCTCTTTTTTTGTGTCTTTGTCTTGTCTTCATCAAACATTTTTTATACCTTCTGATCTTATCGCTTATTACTTTTTTCAACAGCTCCAGCTACCTACCATATCCCATATTTTATATTGTTTATAACTAATTAGATATAATTTAAGATTTCCTGAATTTTCGGGAGGGGCTTCAGCCCACTCCGCCAGCCCCTTGGCTTGTGTACAGTGTACACTGTGCACGGAAATCGGGTAAAAACGGCCACGGAAAAATGGCCAGAGGAAAATATGACTGTGACAAATTTTATTAGACGACTGTTTAGTTAAATAGGTCGATTATTATTTTTTTGTTTTTATTAATATCCTAAATAATCCTTAGCGATACAAGTGTTTTCAAAAATCCGACAACACTTCGCACTATGGGTATTCTTCGCTATAGTTTTATAATAATTATCTTATATACAACAATAATAATAATAATGTGTTAAATTAAAAAAAAAAAAAAACCCTCTATTCGAACTAGGTTTGGTCCCAATTAGTTCTTATAATCGAGGTTCTATTGTATTGTAAATAATACGAAATATTTATGTTAAAACATTTGCTAAACATTATCGATGATGCTATAAACAATAAAGAAAAGTAATAACAATAAATAGCAAAATATTATTCAAATACGTTTTTAAATTTGTAATACACATTATGTAATTTCTATATTTAACTGATAGAATCACAAATTTCATCATTTTCATTTTTACGAAACAGGTATAGAAGGGAGTAAAGATCCATATTGCAGTGTACATTCCAGACCAAATTGAATCGTTTACTGACGTATTGATAAGAATATCGTTGTTACTCAGCTGTCTCGGTAAACATTTAACAGACTAATTTAGTAATTTATTATTGAATTAAATCGTTTACGCATAACGTTTTGATATTATTTGATATTTTTTTTTTTTTTTGATAAACAATGTAATTTTGATTGAAAATTCAATAATTTTGAAACGTTTTAATGATTTGTCTGGTGAGGTTTTTCAATTTTTTTTATTTCCCAAAAGTTTTCTTTCTCAATACAATTTTTCCCAAAAGTTCTTTTTTTCAATACCATTTTTCCTAAAAGTTATTTTTAACAATACCAAATCTATCAATATATCTTATCAAATATAATAAATTGTTTATTGTTATATAAAATAATTAAAATTTTAAATTATGACCAATGACTGTAAGGTATGAAATAACATAATTGGTATCAACAAATTTGTCATATAAATAATTTAATGAATAATATATATATAAAAAAAAAAAAAAAAATAGTCAAAATTTTAAATTATAACCTGCAATTTTTTTTTTTTTGGGGGAGAAATATTAAATTTGTAAGATGTTTTTATGGTAAATATTGAATGTGGAGAAATTAGATTGGAAAAAATTGATTGGGGAAAAACGGTTTGGGAAAACTGTTCTACAATCGATTTTTCTACTTATATAATCATAAAAAAAAAAAAAAAAAAAAATAATAAATAAACAAATAAATTGAGATCTCGTAACTTTTTGGAAATGTATCTCATCATATTAACCACAAGTGATAATGGATTTATCTATAGTACCAAAAATAATATATATTTATATTTTATATAATAATCGTGCATCCCCCTGTGCACATTGTATAAGATAATATCTCGCGCACCTTTACGCGTCGTATTATTGTATATTTCGACGATAACGCGAGAACACGGTATACTGTGCGCTCTCGCGTCATGTAAATATTATAATATTATTTTAAATTACATGTGTGTGTGTGTGTGTATATACACTGTGTATAATAATAATAATAAGCGTGAACGTTAAGCACACCCGCGGCGTCGCTATAACACCCGGAGCACGACGTGTAAATGCGCGTGGTGTGGGGGAGAAAAAAAAAGGGACGTAAATTATTTTCGTTTCCCCCCCCCTCCTCCTCACCGAAAAATTATCCGAACATATATACAGTTTTCCCCTCGTAAGTACTACTACTACTACTACTACTACTATAACTCGGTAATGTGCAAAAACAGACTTTTTTCACACCACCGCCGCCGCCGCCGCACGCGTTGATTTATTCGTTAACGTGTGGTGGTGGTACGGTCAACATCGTGCGGCGCACGGAAACGCGGAAGCCCATAATGCATTCAGACAGATGTAGTGCGCGCAGGGTCGGACTGGCCTATTATATCCCAAACTGGCATTTGCCGCCAGTCAGAGGCCCTGTCTGTATGTGGTGGCCATTTTTATGAATACGATTTTCTTTTTTGCCATATTATTACATTGTTATATTTTAGATATTGATAATGAACTGGATAAATTTCATTCGCAACTTGTCCCGAAATTCTACGATACTAGAAATTTCATCCGAACGATTGATCCAAACAAGTATTATTCTGAATTCTCGACAATAGATTTTTAAAAATTGAAGGAAAACTACTAAATTTTTTTTTGTAAGGATATAATGACGTGCGGTAAACAGAGTAAACTAGATTTTCATGAAATTTATTTTAGTTCAATTAAGTCCTAACTCCAAAACTAATAGCATGAATATATTTAAAAATTCCTCAGTTATCAGGTAGGTATTTTTTAATATTGTAAAATAATCGTTTCTTGGTTTCTTTTTCTAATTTAATTTTAGATTCTGAACGAAGTGAAGAAGCTTATGATTTTACAATGATGTTTATTATTTATTATTTTTTTTTCTCTTTCTGGAAACACTTTTTCGTATAGAAATACTGGACCAAAAGTTTCGATCAATATCTCTATAGAACCGGAATCACACCCAGACGGTACTTTAAAGAGGTCATTTTTCCAATTTCTCAATACTTTTTCCAAGCGCGGTGAAAAACTGTCGAAAAATTAACGAAAAACGGCAAAATATGCAGTTACCGGAATTTTCGTAAAATTGAAAATTT
>JAIPRM010012343.1:0-12186 GCA_025469315.1 Stegophylla sp. TES_Ste_2020 | reverse complement strand
ACGACTCGGAAACCATCATTTTTTGATCCGAATTTTATGAAAATTTAAACATAGATAGAAAATCTTATAAAAAAGATTTTGGCGCAAGAAAATTTTGAAAATGTGAAAAAAATTTTTGGACATTTTTCGAAATTTTTTTTTTTCTTATATTATTAATTTCCTTTGTTCAGAATCGTTTTACTGAAGAAATGATTTATCGATTTTTAAAATTTAATACGCCCGTCAAGAGAATACCACCCGTCGTGCGAAGTACACCTATCGTGCGAAGTATGTCCGGCTTTTTATTTTTGGTGGATCTTTGATAATAATATGTTTCATTTGATGAGTACTAAGGACATAAGTGTCACTAAGGGGTATCTAGAAGTACTTTATCTAACCTGAAAATATTTTTGAAATAGCGAAACAATCGCTTTTGCTACCCCTAAATAAACAATTATTTCAAAAATTTACATTGCCCAATAAACCTTGGACATTATGTACAATGCCCGGTCATTGTATATAATGCTCCGGCATTTTATACATTGCCCGAATTTTCCATTTTGCCCATAACATATATATATATATATATACATACAGATTTTTTTATGTGAAAAATCCACACCTACGACTCGCTCCGCATTGAATGTTAAATAAAATGTTTTCCAAAAATATACAGAATTTTGGAAAAGATAAAGAAAAATATACTTCCACGAACAATATGAACATCTCTTTTTACAACTTGTATTCAAAATTAGTTATCCTCGACCTCATAGATTTTCATAGATGGTCGACCTTGCTTACCGCACCCGAGAGTTTTTTTATCATAAAAAAAATCAGTCAAGATAATAATATGCGGCTGTAATAATATCGTAACGTGTATGACAAAAAAAAACAAAAAACTGTATGCTCGCCTATGCCACACATAATATCCCTTTTAAAACAAAATGTGTACAAGTATATTATTACACGTGTATATTTAATTACACAAAGCGTACAGGCCGTGGGGCGTTGACGCTGGGGAAAACACAATAGAGACGAGCGTAAAAAAAAAATATTTGTGGGTGGTTTGTTTGAGACGTTTTTCGGGTCCGGTCGTCGATTATTATTATTGTTATACTTACTTTACCCGTACTGAATCCGTCGTCTATAGCAGTGTTTCTCAACATTTTCAAATTGGATATTCAATTTTTGGCAACCCCTAAATATATTTTATAAATTTGTGTATAGAATATTACAGAATTACAAAATAGTATTAAATATGATTAAAAAAAAAAAACATAAAATTTAAATTTCATTACAGTTTTTGAGACTGTAAAAAACGTTTGTTTGTTTTTTTTTTTATAACCATAATAATATTACATTAATATGGCATGGTTGTTAGTCGTTGTTGTTGTTGATCTAAAATAATTTTGTCAATGCTTTGGTTTAATAGAATATTTATTCAACAAATTTCCAGTCAGTTTTCCAATTTAATTTGTATTACAGTCGAAAATGGAAACTATCATTTTTTTCATAAATAAGAGTAGTTAGTTGAAAATGAATTGTTTTTAGTGTTTCCAGCTTCTGCTAAATTGGCTTAGCTCATTGTAAGGCTTTAAGTTCTAACAAAAATTCGAATATAATAAATAAATATAAAATAATCAGTTGGCGACCACCAAGAGGGGGGGGTCGCGACCCCTTTGTTGAGAAACACTGACGTACGCCCCGACCACGGTTTTTTGTATTGTGTGCGCGCGTGGTTTTTGTTTTAGTTTATGGAAATTAGTAGTGCTCGGCAACTACTAATGTGACCTGCAATCCGTAGATCCGGATTTCCGATGTGATGCGTAAATCCGGATTTCCGCTTCGATCTTTAGATCGGGATTACTTTTACTAATTTTTAGTAAACGGTATTTGATTATTTTTTTTAATAATTATTCTATAGTAATTTATCGATAATTTGAACCGCGTTCCAATGGAATAAAGTCGCACGTTTTTCCTCGTCGCATTCTTTTCAAATTATTATTCGAAAAAAAAAAACCATGTTAAGAACCTTAAAACTATTATTTCTTTGGCTATAATGCTCTTTGTTTCTTTCGAAGCAAAGTATTCTCTGGTTGTATACAATGATATATTTTTTTTTTTTTTCTATTAACACTTTTTCGAATTGTAATAATCCTTTAAAATCGTCTTTCGGTCCTATTGTCCTGAGAATATCCCTAAAGGACGTATTTAGTCTTGTTTTTAAAACACATGCCATTATTTCTCGAGTATTTATTTAATATTATTCGGAAAATCTTTAATTTAAATTATATATATATAAATCTAATTTCTATCTAATAAATATAATTGTTTATTTGATAATTTTGCACATTTTCTCCATTACAGACTTACTTTTCTTATTTTTAAATACTATGCCCAGTTGAAACGATCTATAATTTATCAATAAATATCGGTTAGATTTGTTTTTCCGATGTTTATAAGCAACTTTAGTGCAATGAACATCATTTGAGTAAATTTATCATTATTTTTACGATAATATGCAGTCATATCCCCCTCCACCACAAAAAAAAAAAAAATATAAAGTGT
Source organism: Stegophylla sp. TES_Ste_2020 (assembly GCA_025469315.1). Lineage (NCBI taxonomy): Eukaryota > Metazoa > Arthropoda > Insecta > Hemiptera > Aphididae > Stegophylla > Stegophylla sp. TES_Ste_2020. The sequence goes on along the minus strand of JAIPRM010012343.1, from coordinate 9,639 downwards.
CTCATGCGTAAGTCATTGAAATAAATATCTACTGGTCCGAGGAAATAATATTAAGACGCAACAGAGCCATCATCCCCTGTCTTCGTGGGCGTAAATTGGTTAGTTTTAATGGGAGGGGCAAACTTGATTTTTTGTGGGTAACCATTGTAGTTTATATATTAAGTCAAATTCAGTAATATAATTTCAAATTTTATTTTTAGGAGGGGGAGGGGTCCAACTACTACAACAACAGGATAGTTAAATAAATCATAATCAGCAAAAAATTAAAAACTAGATAATCAATTATAACTTTTTTTTTTCAATGTTAATCTTTTAAAATTTTATGCTTTTCTTAATAATTCAAAACGCATTTTCAATAATTTTACAAAATGTCAAAGGAGACATTGTCCAGTTTAATTTTAAGTGAGGGGGCAGTTGCCCCCTCTCGCCCCACCCAGTTTACGCCTATGCATGTCTTCATGTGCATGTTTATGCCGCATCCATTAATATTGTGATTCCTAAAATTCAAAATTAGTTGAATTTAGTTTATATGTAAAAAAAAGTGAAATCTCTCTACGCACGTTTATCATCAAATTATTATGTAGTTTATAATGTTTGGGATATTTTCAAATTGGTATTGCTTGACTGAGTTTTCAAAATAATACACTAATATGGTCACTCTACTACCCCATACGTCATTTTAATAATATTTTTAATGTACGGAGTGTTTAATATCCACACGAGTGGAAATTCTCATGAATATGCGCACGGTCACGTCCGTACGATGCGACACGAATAATTTATTCGCCAGTACACGATATTTTCGGTCAAGTATCGCACCCGGGGTGAAATTTCTATGCCTTTTTGGGGAAAAAAAATTACAGAGTCGGCGTTTCGACTTTCCATTTTCAAATAAACACACGCCGCACGCGCGCGTATCCGTCGATTTTTTTTCTCTGTCCGTGATGCGCGGGTACCTCGTGCGACTTTCACTCCTACTAAGCGCTCACGCCTGTCATGACGCGCTTTGGGGGTGAGACTGATGTCCGAATAAAATACGGTAATGTCATGTTATTATAATATATTATGCGCGCGCAGTCAACAGTGGCGTTCCCCGGGTTTTGTGAGGCCCTGGGCATCACATTATGATCCCGACGCCCCTGAATTTACAATATTATTATTATTATTATTGTTGAAATTTAACGGTATACTGTCATTAGCGTTAATTTAAGGAGATGCAAACGTTTAATATGATTGAAGTAAATCTCTCGAAATAAAATTTCACCTTAAATAAAATTATTGTTTCGCTAAATTGTTTTACCATTTCACTGTTAGAAATTATTTTTATACTCATTAGATGAACTTAAAAAAAAAAAATAATAATAATAATAATAATTTAAAACTAATCGGTGTCGTTATCGACAGCGTTATAATACACCTAACCTAACCTATATAATTAGATTTAATACTTTTTCCTTTTTTTGATTTCGCCTACATTGCTGTTCGCCCTTTTAATCATTTGACGTAGAACCGCCTAAATTAAAAAATCAAAGTCCAGAATTCATATTTATCTTAATGTCTTGAATTAAAAAACAACCACTGATAACAACTATTAAAATTATTTACTTTTTGTCAATAAACATAAGTTTCATATATTTCATTATTTTTGTTAAAAAAAAAAAAATTTAATATAATTCAGAATTTCAAAAACAACTTACCACACAGTAATAAAATGAAACTTTTTCAATGCTAGTAATGAAATGGAATATCAATATTATGAACTAATGAAACAACGGGTTTTGTAGTTAATTGTTTTGTTGATGCGAAAATGCTAAAATAATTTCTTATAAATCATTAATTTTACTGTAAAAACTCAAAATATTTCAAAAACTTATTGTATTATATTACCTATATTGTAATAAATATTATTTATTCTTTTTAAGATTACATTTCAACAAATAAAAATATCAAATAATATTTAATCTCTTCTGTTATTCAGGGAAAATTTTCCGATATCAAGAAAATTCAAATTAAGTATTGAAAAATATATAACCGAAATATGTATTTATGTTAAAAAAAAGAACAAAATATGCAAAATATGCTAATTAGAGAGAACTGCATACAACTCCTGGTGTTATGAAACGCATTTTTTTTATTACTTAGCTATGTTTTGAATCATTTTTGAAAAACATGCTAACTCCTATTATAAGCTCCTAGCCCTAGTAATCGGGTAAACCTAATCCAAGTTTTGAAAAGTCAAGCACGGACGGGGGGGAGATGCAGACAAGACCGGTTAGTCGTATACGTGAGATAGACACGTACCTTGCCGGGTTGAACAGTGTAGAGAGGGAGGGCTGGCTATTTTTCTTAACCACATTCCGAAATTAAGTACATTAAAATTGTTCAAAAGTATTATAATTTTTATTTCGTAAAATTCAAAATTCTTATTATTGATTTCATAAGCTCGTCGAACCGATCGTTGCTCCATTTTTAATTCCATTTATATCAATGACGCGATTACTAATGATTAAGCACAACAAACAAGTGCGTACGGCCTCCAGTGTTGAGGGGCCTATAAAATTCTAAAATTGGATCTTTATTTTTTTTTTCCATTCTATCGTACAATACAAAATAAGAATTATAACTGAACTACGATAGTTTGTACCGAAAGTAATAACTTGTAATTTTTTATATTCATTTAGACTCAAACACCCAAGTGAACATGCAATAACATTAGAATTTTAGTTAATATTATTAAAAAATATACACAAATTTTCGTGTGAAGTTGCTTGTGAGTTTCTTTGTTAAATATAAATATTGAAATTTTGCAAATGTATCATAAAAAAACAAGTTATACTTGTTGTTAATTAGTAGGAGGTACAGCTGATACAGAATAACGTTTTGTCGTGCAAAACCGTTTACGATTAATTTACATTATAGAATTTGAATAAAAATGTAATTTGGTCACAGGAAGAGAACCACATTTTTCTAAATCAGGCTCTACCGTTTGTGAAAATACGTGATAGAGGTGTGAGTTCTGTTATAATACTTATCGATATTTTAGAAAATAGTAAAAATTATATAATATATAATTATATCTTCTAAAAATAATCAATATTCATAAGTCATTACAAGCATTTGATACTTGTACGTGTCATAATTAACGTTCATATGAATTATCTTCAAACGAAACGTTACGTGAAGTATAATTATAATAATATAAGCATTAAGCATCAACTATGTATTAATAATACGTTTCTAATTTTGGTTTTTTTTTTTTTTTTTTTGCAGGTAAGTGTGTTCATTTCAGTTCGAGTACGGTTTGGATCGATCCGTGGAAATGCTGTCTGGTTTTTTAGCGGCATATTTTTAAGCATTTTGATGCGAAAATGTTTGGGGTGGTTATTACTTTTGCTTGGAAAAAAATAATTGAGAACCAAGAAGCAAATACACTTTTAAAGTAAAAATATAACTCAGACAGTTTGATATCGTACTAATATTAACTGAAAATTGGAAAAAAACTTTGATAAGAAAAAAATTTCCAAACATTTTTTTCATTTTATTTTCGAAATTTCCTTACACCAAAACATTTCTCATATTATTTTCCATCCATATTTAAATTTTCATAGAGTTTGGATTAAAAAAAAAATATTTTTCAAGATGTTTTAGTAAAGTTTTGTATGGTTTTTTTCGACATTTTAAGAAAACTATTGAGAATTTCGAAAAATTACCTCTTAAAAGTACTATGTAGAGACAAATTTTGATTTAGAAAGTTATTGGTCGACGCTTTTGGGCAAGTATTTCTATACGCAAAAGCGTTTAGTCAAAAAAAAAAAAAAAAAAATTATAATATTATTATAATCGTCATTATAAAAACACTAGCTTCTTCACTCCACTCAGAATCTAAAAAGTTTGGTTAAGTGTAGCAAGTATGGTGTTAATATTTTTGGACATCGTTCATCGGTCATACAAAACGAACACCTACGCATTTCTCGTTTTACTCGGAACCTAAAAGAGCGTGGGGGAATATAATATAATTTGATAGAGTTGGAAATACGATTTGCGAAGAAAAAATATTAATCGACGATCGCGGTTCGGATGACGTCAACGTGACAGACATTTACAGATGTAAGTATTATATTACAGAATAAAACTTTCTATGATTTACGAGGAGTCTAAAGCGTTGATAGCAATATTAATTTATTATGCAGTCTTAAAATAATCGGAATAGGCTGAAACGTCTGCGAATGTGGTGCAGTAGATATGAGTGAGGGGGCTCAAAAACGTTTATGCATATTATACTTAACGCTGTGATTTCGTAAGTAATTTTATAACATTATATTATTTCTGTCATGAAACGGTTGAAACGTAACGAATTGGCCCATAAAAAACCGATATCGCGATATAACATATCACACTAACGAAACAATGAGCGCAAAAATTAAAACAAAAATAAAAAACATAGAAAGAAATCAAAAAATTTCAAATATAACCTGTAGAGCCTATACTTGATCTATCGCGATTAACTCTAAACACTTATTCAATAAGGTGTTAAAGCTCTCTAAAATCAATCTACGACCAAATCGAACTAACCGAACTAACCCGAATGGGCTACCAATGCACTATATAGAGAGCTAAAAGACAATTGGCAGAACTCAGGAGCGGATTTAGAGGGGGGCTATGGGGTGCTCGAGCACCCCCTGTCACATCAACCTCACTACACAAAATTATGTAAAATTATTAATTGACTGAAAAATATGATACGTATTTTTTTTTAACGCAATCGCTTGCCACACTTGCGTGAAATTGAAATACAATAAAATTTAGATAAAAATAAACGTATTATAAAAAAGTTAAACATATTTCTCACCATGGGCTTTGTTCGATCCTTGGGTGGAATTTGTAGGCATGGTAAATTTTAAAGAAACGATAGATAATTTCAAAGGCATTTTTGTCAACGTTTGAGTAGTTTCTCCGAAATTTTGAACAAACTATTGAAAATTTTAGAAAATTCTAATTCATAAATTTGCTGATCGAAACTTATGAACAAGAATTTCTATATGAAAAAATAAAATAAACATCATTGATAAAACACTAGCTTCTTCACCCCACTCGGAGTGTAAAACGTAAAATAAACTGAGTAGATCATTGGTAAATTAAACAAATGAAGTGGATAATCCGATAATCTATTAAAATGTTTTTTTTTTTTTGTAATAGATATATAATAAATATATAATATTATATTATAAATAGAGATTTATATTAAGGTGTAATTAGTAGTTAACCTGCTATTTGTATTTAGGTAGTTCTATTGATCGAGCACCTCCCCCCCCCTATTTATGATTTCTAGATCCGCGCCGGGCAGAAGTGAAATTGGTTGAGTGACGTCTTATTAAAAATCCCAAAAAAAAAAAACGAAAAGCTTTTTGCTGATCGTATAATCGATATGGGGGGCTGAAATTAAGGGATGGTACAAATAAAATGCCTAATAACAATGATATGATATTGTACCGGTAACGTGTGTTCGTATTAATGTGTAAACACGTTTATTGCGGGTCATCTTTGTGTACTGCACACGGTGTAAACTAACTGTTTGAATATTTCCCGACCGATGAACACAATAACAATAATATAATATTGTAACGTTCTCGGGTGACGGATTCCATTAGCGGGGCATAGGACGTACACGTCTGAACGCATAAATACACACACACACACACACACACACAGGCATAACAGAGGTACGAGAGTGTGTGTGTGCGTGTGTGTGTGTGTGGGGGAGGGGGGGCACAAGCGTGTGTGCGTGGTGTTACACGTTATATTGTTGTTTACACGGGGATAACATCGGGTAATGTCGGCGGGGTACAAACAATAAAGCGAAGCGATGTGCGTGGGAAGATAATATAACGATAATATTATTGTAATATCTATGTGCGCGATTCAAAGGGGAAATCAGAGGAAAACCCGAGTTGACGTTGTTGGCACTTCGATGTGAGTACGCATACGTATGTACCTATAGTACGCGCGAGTGTGTTTTCGATAACGTCTAAAACGCACCACCTAAAGTATCGAACAGTATTGATTTTCGTTTTATTTCCACTATCCTCCCCCCCCCCCCCCGATCCCCCACGTTTTCTCACACCACAATGTTTTTTCTGAAAACACGAGAATTATATACTTATTGTTTGTTTATAAGTTTTGCGTGTTTTATTTTTTTGGCCAGACCAAAAATGGTGTGTCGGGCGAAATGGAAATCCGTTTTTTATGCGTTTGGGGAAACAGCTAGTTTTGTTTTGAACATTTTTTTTTTTTTTTTTGACTTTTTGAGATTTTCGGTCTCGTATCCGAGTTTATATTTTGTACTATTATCAAATAATATGTAGGTAGACTTATATTTTAAATATTTTCGGTGATTTCGTTCTCGGATATTTTGTTCCGCCAATGAAAACGTTCAATCAACTAGTGTTCTATCAACAGGTGAAAACTTCAAACGGTGAAAAAAACATTAACCGATAAGTAACTCGATTTTAAACTTTTGACTTGACTTTCAGATTCTGAACGTAGTGAAGAAGCTAGTGTTTTTACAATGATGTTTATTTTTTTTTTTCTGTGTACAACTTTTCGTATGGAAATACTTGTCCAAAAGTTTCGATCAGTAACTTTTTGAAACCGGATTTTCCTCTAAATTGTACTTTAAGGAGGACCTTTTTTGAATTTCACAATTCTTCAATTTTTTTTTTTTTTAAACTACCCGAAATTTGACAAAAACGACTCGGAAACCATCGTTTTTTTGATCCGAACTATATGAAAATTTAAACATAGATAGAAAATCATAAAAGAAAGATTTTGGAAATGTGAAAAAAAAAAGTTTTGGACATTTTTCTAACATTTTTTTTTTCTCATTTATTTTTTATATAATTAACTTCCCTCGTTCAGAATCGTTTTATTGAAGAAATTATTTATCGTTTCTTTCAAAATTCAATACACCCCCGTCAAGAGAAACCGACCCGTCGTGCGAAGTATGTCCGGCTTTTTTAACTCGCCATTACAGTGTCAATCGTCAAAATACATAATTTCCGACGTCGTCGTTGAATTAAATAATTTCGGCGCAGTGAGTTATTTGAAATAATTTTTGTCGTTCGCACGTATCACATACGCTAGTTTTGCGTGGAAAGAAAATGTTTACATAATTTTTTTTCGTATCGAATATATCTCCCACACCGCGCACGTTCTACCGTCACCGCGCCGTTCGTTCTCGCCAGTACGACGATTTCGTTTCAATAACAAATTACACAACACACCGGAACCGAACTCATTTCTGCGGTATAAATACCTAATTATATCATAATAACATTATGTATATGTATCATAATAATATTGTTATTACGTGGTCGGAAAAGAAAGACGTCACGAAGTGTTGGATACCGTACCGTGTCCGGTCAGAAAAAAAATCGGTTGTTGGCGTATAGGTTTGCGTATACAACAAGAAGGCGATTGGCGAAATAAGACAGAAACTTAATACAGTGTAATATACTATGTATATTACATAATACTATGTAAATAAATTCCAGGAAATTTGTACATCACTAGTCGCATCTGTGAATGCGACGAAAATAGTTTTACATAAAGAAGAACGAGAAACGGGTGGGATTCTCTTGACGGGTGTGTATTGAATTTTTTAAAGAAACGATAAATCTTCTTTCTTCAATAAAACGATTCTGAACGAGGGAAGTTAATAATATAAAAAAAAAAATGTTAGAAAAATGTCCAAAATTTTTTTTTTACATTTCAAAAATTTTCTTGCGCCAAAATCTTTTTTATATTATGATTTTCTATCAATGTTTAAATAGTTTCATATAGTTCGGATCAAAAAATAATGGTTTCCGAGTCGTGTTTTACAAAAAAAAAAAAAAAAATTGAAGAATTGAAAAATTCAAGAAATGACCTCTCTAAAGTACAATCTAGAGGCAAATCCGGTTTCAAAAAGTTACTGATCGAAACTTTTGGACGACGAGTATTTCCATACGAAAAGTTGTATACAGAAAAAAAAAGCCTGACATACTTCGCACGATGGGTGGTATTCTCTTGACGAGCGTATTACATTTTAAAGAAACGATAAATCATTTCTTCAGTAAAACGATTCTGAACGAAGGAAGTTAATAATATGAGAAAAAAAATATTTTCGAAAAATGTTCAAAATTTTTTTTCACATTTTCAAAATTTTCTTGCGCCAAAATCTTTTTTATAGGATTTTCTATCTATGTTTAAATTTTCATAAAATTGATGGTTTCCGAGTCGTTTTTGTCAAATTTTGGGTAGTTTTTTCCAAAAAAAAAATTGAAGAATTGAGAAATTCAAAAAACGACCTCTTTAAAGTACAATCTAGAGGCAAATCCGGTTTCAAAAAGTTATTGATCGAAACTTTTGGACAGGTATTTCTATACGAAAAGTTGTACACAGAAAAAAAAAAATAAAATAAACATCATTGTAAAAACACTAGCTTCTTCACTTCGTTCAGAATTTCAAAATTGTGCGAAGCAACTGCTTCTAACAAAAAACACGGTTGGTTTCGCCACTGGCGTATACTTTACACCTACAACCGTGTCCTAGACAAATCGTATGAAAATAAAATAATATTATATTTCGCCTATCGTCCTGTCGTATACACGCACAGTCAGTATTGTATCTACACACACAAACTTGACTTTCAGAGTTCATCAAACTATATTATTATTACAAAAAACCGTACAGGTTGTAGAGCGCAAAATGCGCGCGCGTTGCGGCGAAACATGTAAATTATACGGTTAACCCGACCGACCGACTACACACAATAATAATATTACAAATACGAGCGTTACTCGTGTCGTCATCCGTGTGGTCAATATGCGTGGCGCGAATCTGCTGCGCAATGACTGGGAGGTAATCATTTATTTTGCTAGTTTTGCGTTTTTCTCTCTCCGTTCTTCTCCGAGTTCCGTTCTGCTGCGGTCGCGTACGAATCGGTAAATAATAAAATATTACACGTGCACAAAAGTAATAATAATGTAATAATTTGAAAAGAGAGAGAGAGAGAAACCGTGAAAAAAAAAAAATAGACGCGTTTCCGTGTTCGTATCGCGCGCGTGTATCTGCTGCTGTACGCCTGCAGAACGAGAGAATTCGAATAATATTAACGTCAGCAAACACTGCGCAGATTCCAAGGACACGGTGACGCACCCAAGGGAGGGGCTTTGGGGCTATAGCCCCACCCGAAATTTCTTTTATTTAAATTTATAAATAATAAAAATTATTGACTTCTCAAAAATATTTTACAATTTTGCTATTTTTGCAATTAAACTATTGAGAAGTTCGAAAAATAACGTCTAACAGTACCATTTAAAGGCGAATTGTGATTCAATAAGTTGCAGGTTGAAACTTTTGTTCAAGTATTTCTATAAAAAAATGTGTATACGGAACAAAAATAAAATATTAGTAATTAATATCCTTGTCAAAACACTAGCTTTTTCGCTCCACTCTGAATCCAAAATTATTGATATGGATACCTTTAAACTAGATTTTTTGGGGTAGTACGAGTAGTATGTGGTACCTTGTTGTAATAATAAATAAAATCGTTAAAAATTAATGATACTTGTGTATTTGAGTGTGAGGAAAAGTAAGAAA
>JAIPRM010012342.1:0-12186 GCA_025469315.1 Stegophylla sp. TES_Ste_2020 | reverse complement strand
ATGATGGTTTCCGAGTCGTTTTTGTCAAATTTTGGGTAGTTTTTTCCAAAAAAAAAAATTGAAGAATTGAGAAATTCAAAAAATGACCTCTCTAAAGTACAATCTAGAGGCGAATTCGGTATCAAAAAGTTATTGATCGAAACTTTTAGACAAGTATTTCTATACGAAAAAGTGTTAACAGAAAAAAAAAAAAAATAAAAAAATAAAGAAAAAAAAAATAAAAAAAATAAAAAATAAACATCATTGTAAAAACACTAGCTTCTTCACTTTGTTCAGAATCTAAAAATACAAAATTTACAAATACTCGAATAATAAATATCTTTAACTTTACTAAAAGTTTAGAATGTTTTTACAATGATGTTTATTTTTTATTTTTATTTTATCTTTTTTTTCATGTGTACACGTTTTCATATAAAAATACTTTTCCAAAAGTTTCAACAAACGACTTTTTAAAACCGGGATTGCCTCTATTGGTACCTTAGAGAGGAAATTTTTCTAAATTCTCAGTTGTTTTCTCAAAATTTGATAAAAACTACTCAAAATTTGACAAAAAAGACTCGGAAACTTTTTTTTTTAATCCAAACTTTATGAAAATTTAAACATAAAAAGTAGCGAAATTAATAATTTTCATGAATACCTATTATAAGATATTTAAAATTTTGACCTAAATTTTGACGTAGAGCTTGACGTTTTTTTAAAAATTAAACGAGTTATCACTCCATCAAGAGATTTCCGAATGGAAAGATTTAATTAATCACACATTTTAAATAATATTATACAACTTTATATCATGTGTAAAGTGAGTTATCAGTTATTAAAATAATATGTATATATTATCCTATGAGAAATGAAATAAAATACGTAATCCCTTTACTATCCTTTTCCAATTTTTTTTTTTTTGTTTTTTGTTTTTTTTTTTTAATATCGTCTATTGTGTTTTTTTATCTTCTTAGTTTATTATCAATAAATGGAACTTAATGCTCTTTAGAAACATGAGAAAACTGGTTTGGAAAATGAGTAACCTATTTTGTTGTCACTGACGTCAATTATGACACAATTATTTATTATAATACCCATTAGGGTATTATCTTTGCATTTGAACAGTTTCCATGTGATATTTAACTATATGAGAATTTCGAGTTGACATTCGTAATTCAACAAAAAATAACTACGTCGTTTTATTGGATACGTGTATTAGTATTAGTTATTTAATTGTAAGAATTTATTATGCATAAATCACATGAATACATTTTTTTTAGGTGATTTTAATCTTTCTGATTTTGATGTTGACTTTTAAATTTATTTCAGTTTATTGTGTTCACCATTGCACTAATTGCTTTGGCTCTTGGATCTCCAACCCAAATCAAAGAACGTGACTATGGATACCAACATAATAACCAGGGTGGAAGTTTTGGAAGTGGTGAACAACATTCTAGCACCCTTTTGGTTAGCTCAGATACTGAATATGAACATGGTCAACATGCCAATCAAGGAGGATTTGGAGGGTTTAACCAAGGACACACACATCACGGAGGGTCAAATCAAGGAGGATTTGGGTCAGGAGGGTTTAATCAAGGACACACACATCACGGAGGGTCAAATCAAGGGGGATTTGGTCAAGGTGGGTTTAATCAAGGAGGATTTGGGCAAGGAGGGTTGAACCAAGGACACACACATCACGGTGGGTTAAATGAAGGAGGATTTGGTCAAGGTGGGTTGAACCAAGGAGGATTTGGGCAAGGAGGGTTGAACCAAGGACACACACATCACGGTGGGTTGAATCAAGGAGGATTTGGTCTAGGTCAATTTAGAATTGGCGGTGAGAGTGAAGGTATCTATCAGCAGACTGGCATCTATGAAGCAGGTTCAAGCGGAGGTGCCCTTAGTGAAACACCTACTCTTCTTACTACATCGGATTGGAGTACGAATCCTAGTCAACCAATTTTGTCGTCGGCAGTCCTTCCTATATCGTACAACAATCAACAAGAATCGACGAGTCCCCAAGCACAACAAACATCTTCGATCCATTAACAGTTCAATTACTGATCATGAATCAGATGCTGTTAATACTTTAATCAGATACTTATTGTCTGATTCACATTATATTATTCAGTAGTCACCATATTATTATTTCATTTTATATTATGATGTACGATGTAAACATTGCCATAATTAAATATTAATGTTACTTATTTATGTATTTCTTACACTTGAATTACATAACTTATTCATTAAACCGTATGAGTACTATTTCGTTCGATCTTAAATTGCATGATCTCGATTTACAAAAAACATGGGCGTAGCAAAGGTTACTTGCCCATCCTCCATGCACCTGAAGTTGAATTATATATCTATACCAAACGTGTACATTTTACATTATAATTTGTAATTCTCTCGAAATATCAAATATGATATTAGAACACGAAGTTTAAAAATAGTTCAGTGGTGAATGAGTGTTGTAGAGTACCTAATATTTTTATGTTGTATCAATCGGTTACCACCTACCTACTATCTGTAGATTATTTGAATTTAGAGTTTAGCGTTAATTGTTTTATGTTTTATACATTAATATCTACATTCACACCAACCGACGGGAATAATGTTGTTATTAAGGTATAAAAATCACTTTTTAGATTCTGAACGAAGTAAAGAAGCTTACATTTTTACGATGATGTTTATTTTTATTTTCTTCTTCAGCGAACACTTTTTCGTATAGAAATTAATACATGTTTATAAAAGTTTCGATCAGTTACTTTTTAGATCCAAAATCATACTCAGATGGTATTTTAAATATGACATTTTTGAATTTCTCAATACTGTTTTCAAAAACGGGAAAATTTGTCATAAAATTGACAAAAAACGGTAAAATATGCAATTACCGGAATTTTCGTTAAATTTAAAATTGCTTTTTAACATAACTTCATAAGTAATGTAGGTGGGACTTTCACAAACTACTAAAAATAGTTACAAGAACATTTCATAAAAATTTAAAAAACGATTTGATCAATTTTGAGTTAAGCACAGCATTTTGAAAATTTTGGAATTTTCTCATTTTTTGATAGTTTTTATATAGTAAAATTTTTGATTTTTGATATTAAAACTTGAAAATTTAAAATTATTTAACTGATATATATATATATATGTCTAATAGACCTAAAAAATCTCGAAAATCGTTAGTTAACATTTTTCTCTATAGCCGTTTGAAATTATAATTTCGACAAAATTCGTTAGTTTTACTTAAAATTACACACTTTAACGTACATAAAAGAAAATCAGCCCGGCGAATTTTTTTGAAACTTAGTGTCTAGACAGAGAATTTCATTGCAAATATTTTGGTGTAATAAAATTTTGAGCGAACAAATAATTAAACGTTTTATAAAGTTTTGATTGAAAAAAAAAATTGGAAAAACACACTGGTCAATTGTTTTTGCTTTTCGTAGGGTTATTTTGAAAATCGTAATGCTATAATAATTGCATTGATAACCATCAAACATTTTAAAATATATAAATTATATTTGCAATACTATTCGTTGAGTTACCTATGCGTATAATTTTAAGGCGTTTTCAATTTATATTGATATTTTAATTAACTTGAATATTATGTAAGTGAACTAAAAAATCACTTAATCACTAACCTGATTGTTACACAGTTATTATATAATAAGGAACTTATTTCAGTAAACAAGTAAATAGGACTTACAATATGCAGGTGGCCAAATTTTTCCTCAAATGGAAAATAATTTAATTCTGTGGTACATTAGTAGAGTGGTAATTTTTAGAAATTCACAATATTTTTTCCAAAGAAAAGAAAAAGTTATTTCAAATATGTGTAAAAACGGTAAAATGTTCTATGTTCCATAAACTAAGTCATCATGAATTCTATTTTAATTCAATTTTTTTAATAAATAAAAGAGCGAAAAATTCCCCTGATGCGATCTATGTTTTTTTTTTTTTTTAATCTAGATAAATAATGTATATATTTTAAATACTTAGATCTTAACCCAGATAATTTTAAGTATATTTTGTCCTCATACCAATTACATTCAAACTAACCTAATAAATAATAAATTAGCTAAATTTTTAATTATTGGTGCTCTACACTAAACTAAGTGCATAAATACTTGTATAATAAATTAATAACTCAATTATTGCAAATAAATAAATATGAATTACATATACGCATCTAAGGTTGAGCAGTACATTTGATACAAATGTATCTTATGTCGGGATACAGCTATGAAAAGTAACTGAGTGCTTTTTATTGCGATATTCTTTTAGCCAGTGTGTCGAGTATTTTATAATACTTTTGTCACTGAAGATACTCGATTAATTAAAATATAACTTTTCTCTAAACCAAAAGCTATCAACTTTCTTCATTAGGAACACTAATTATTTAGTTAATTGATATTTTAATAAATAAATTTATAGTCTTATATAAAAATATAGTGATAATACTGCTAAAACACAAATGAAAATTTTACTCGAATTATTCATTGAGTGTAGTCGACATTAAAGAATTTAAAATTTAAATTAAATTTATTAAATTTATCTCCTAGTCATTGTTATTAAGTGATATACCTACTGCAGTCTATATATTGACAATCTTAAAAAATATAAATATATATTTTTAAAATATCTAATTACTAATTTTTTTTGCACTTTTCAAACTGAGGTGCTTGTAGGTACGTGCCTATTGTGCCCTATGGTTAATCCGGCCCTGGCAACTACAATACTGTCTTAGCTCTATAAATTAAATACGATTGCAATTTCATTAACTGCAGTTGAATTAAATATTATCATAAGCAACGTCCATAATCTTAAACGCGGTATGAGTATTTAATTGAATGTATGTGTATACACATTTTTAAAAACGTTTTGTTATGTTACATATAATCAGGGCCGGTTTGGTAAGTATCGGGGCTATGTGCGAAAAGTTTTTGCGGGGCTTGATTTGTGAGTGTTTCGGTGTTACTTTGGCATGAGTTTGAGACAGTCTGATTCTGAATTATTAAAATACTTGAACTCATGAACACACTTCATTTTTTTAAACACTACGCACTGAAATAATAATGATATAAAATAAGGATATTATGACGGTTATTTTAGAAAAATACTTTACCTGTAATAATATAACAACTAATGTGTAACAAACAATGACAACAGATTATTAGATTATGTAAATTTTATACTTTTTAAAAATACTAAATAAATGGTAATAGTTAATTTAATTATACTCTTTATTGTATGTATTTGAGTCACGATTTTGTGATAAAAATTTAATGCATTTGTAATACATAATTAAATAATGTTCATATAAATGTATAATTGGATTAAATTGGATTTTTTTTTTTATCATTTTAGATTATACTGACTCTCTGTTATTAAGACGAATTTTGATCGGTCCCTTGAATGTCATTAACAACGGTTGTACTGTACTGTAAATTATATATTTTTTGTATGACATTTTTTCATCAGTATTATAGTAGATATGGCATTATAACGGTAGATTGAATAATTTAGAACTAAATAAGAGACCTGTAGGAACGTATTGGTAGTATACTTTTGAAATTTATTATGTCAGGAGATATCGCAAAGGATAAATTCCTTGTGGGACACATTGTTTTTCATAAATTGAACTGCTGCTGTTCGAGCGTACAAATTCAATATTTTTTACTCTTTAATAGACGTCATAAAAAAAAAACCCACGATTGCCGCGTCAACCGATAACGTTGAACTGTTTGGATATTCAATTGTTTGTCTCACGGACATTTTTCAAAGGCCAAAAGTTCTTGAGATTTCGTTCGAACAATACATAAACAACGCGTGAGTAATAACGATTTGCACGTAGGCAATACGCATAGGTACGCGAAAACAAATTGCTATCTCAGAAATTGTTTTGTAACAATAATTATTATAATACATTATAAGTAAACACGTGTTGTTGTTGGTATTGATAGCGCATAATTAATATTCGTCTTCAATGGCATATTATTTAAGAGTATCGGTACAATTTATTATTTAATATAAATAGATCTATATGATTATTAATGGAGCATTTATTACTTGGCAATAGGGGCTAATGCTTCCTTACAGTGGCGTATCCAGGATTTTTTTTTTGGGAAGGGGTTGATCAGTGACGAAATTTCATTGTCCTTTTTGATATCATTAATTTTTAGAAATTAGAAGAAAGCCCATAAAATCATGACACATTCTCCACCAACAACATTTTTATTTAATTAGTACCTATGCACCATATAGTCTTATTCATTATAAAATGAAATAATAATTAAAATTTAATTTTAATCCTCTTACAAATTTGACTCTATGGGGTCGTTTAGGTGCTAGGTACAACAAATCCCAAATAGTTTTAAATAATTAAAATATGTTTACCTAGTCAAACCTTAATAAATTTATATATTTGCCGTTGGTGATGATATCTTAATTAGCCTTACATAAAGTTTTTACTAGGGTTAGGATAATTATGACTTTGCATATTTTTTTAGGTTTTCCTATTACATATTATATTCTTGGACAGAAATTCGTTTTATGATATATAAATTCACATATCAATTTTTTTTTTCCATATATTTGCATATTTTCCAATTGTAAGCATTTTAGTTTTTTTCGAATCTCATGTTTTTCGATACAAAGTAATATATATATATCTGTAATCTGTATTTTAAACAAGTTATACTAAAATTATCACGGCGGGAATTACTAATCGGAGATAAACATATTAATTTCGATATCACTAGCCTAATGTAACAATGATATTTATCTTAAAACATTATGCTATTAGAATTTACCAGTAATAGCTTTAAGTTCAGTTAGTTTCCATTTTGTAGTGTACCTACATCGACTACATCGTTTAGTGCGGGTGATACAAGTTGTTTTTGAATCGTTTAAAATAAAAATACCCAAAGTGAAAAGCTTACAATTAGGTAATTAAAATATATACATTTGAATGCATGTTTTTTTTTTGCATATTTAGCTATTTTTTATTGCATAAACATCCTAACCCTTTAGTTATTTCCATTTATCCGTTATCGGATAATGACTAGATATAATAAACAACTTAGATTATTTAGACACTATAAAATTAAAGGTCAACTATTAAATACTGCGGATAATAAATGAAAAATTTTGGGAGGTGCTGCAGCCCCCTCAGCCCCTCCTCTGGATACGCCACTGCTTCCCAGGCCCCAACATTTGTGAAACGGAAACATTTTAGAACATTTTTATAAAATACATTAAATTAAGCTGATATTACAGAAAGTTTTAACTAACGATGATTTGAACGTAAATAAAATAAAACAACTAAGCTATAGATACTGAGCATATCAGTACTAAGATCCAGTGGCTATTTTTGTATGCACTACGACACACTCTGTGCACTATGAAAAATAAAAGTGTACAATTGCATCAATATTATGGACTGGCTACATGGTGGCTATCTGCAGCCATACCTTAAGATTTAAAAACAGATTTTTTATTACAAATTAAAATAAGTTCCCATGATGTAAAAGTTAGAAATTATTATTTGTAACATGTTTTTCGAGGTGTGTTTTGTGATGCTGAAAAAAATGATTGTGACGGTCCTCAAAAAAAATTCCCATCAAAAATATACTTTTAATTTTTCATGATATGTCAATAATATAAGATACCTAATAAAGTTTATAAATATAGTAATTTTTTTTATTTTAATAATTTCTGGATTTTGAGTAACAACAAATTTAAAATATGAGATAAATAAGCATATAAAATATAGCATGAAAAAATACATTTTGAATGTGCCATTTTTCCATACACATTAGGAATTAAGTTTAAATTTAAAAGTGATACTACCCAACTTAGCAAATATGGACCCGAGGCAATATAATTTTAGGGGCCCTTAATATTTGTTTGATGTAATTTAAAAAAAAATTAAGGCAAGAAAGCCGGACATACTTCGCATCACGGATAGTCTTCACTTCTCGGGTCAAATACACTTGGTGGGTTTGTGGAATTTTAAAAGAAACGATAAATCATTTCTTCAATAAGACGATTCTGAACGAAAGAAGTTAATAATATAAAGATCAATAATGGTCGTCATTTTCAGCACACTTACTAAGAATATCCGACCTGAATAGTGAATAATATCCGTGGTGCTAAGTATGCCCATGAAGTAAGCCTTCTTACTTTACTTTATTTTAATTTACTTTACTTTTTTTTTTTTTATCTAATGTATAAAGGAAAAAATATTAAATGAGAAAAATGGCCAAAATCTTTTTCTACATTTTCAAAATTTTCTTGCGCCAAAATGTTTCTCATATTATTATCTATCTAAATTTAAATTTTCATAAAGTTTAGATCAAAAAATGATGGTTTCCGAGTCTTTTTTGACAAATGCTCGCATGAACACACACTTATTTAACTTGGCTAATAGGTACACACGTTGATGATTAGTTGACAGAATGGGTTAAATCAATGAGAAAGTACTTTTGGCCAACTTTATTGCAAACTTTAATTGGTAGCTTATTTTATCGATCAAATAATAATCTTAAATTCCATTATGAAACGTGACTAATTTGTTTTGTAAATATCATCATATCAAGCAATAATATCATATAATTTCACATCGCCACTTTAATATTTAATTATCAATTGGGGCTTGGGGCTGCAGCCCCCCTAGCCCTCTTCTAAGCTGGGCTCTGAAAAATGTAAACTATAATAAAAACTATAATCAACACCTAACGTGTTTCTTACCTTTTGGTGTTTTTCCCGTAGCTCGAGTTACATTTTTTTTTTTTTTTTAAAATCTGTATTTGACAACGTACGACTACAGTGTTCAAATTGAATTATAATGTTATTAATGTAGAAGTGACAGAGAATTTCAGTAGAACTAATTAAATAGGAATGTCGAACATACCAAATGACTAGATGTATTCAGTAAGACGATAATATCAAACAGAACTTACCATATTTCTTACTTTTTTTGTATTTTTTTCCGCACTCGGGTTACAGTTTTTAAACTTTTATTTTATTTTAATATTTTCTATTTTAACCTCTGACACGTCATCAAAAAGACGAGCGACATAATAGCGTGAATAATACATATTTAATCCTTTATCATAATAGACAAGGACATTTATTATAAAATATAAAACAACTGCTCAGTAATCATCAGTATATACGGAATATTATAAAGTAAACTACCTTCTTATCCGCACGTACTGTATATATATATATATATATATTATATAGATACCTATGAGTTTATGTAAAGTAGGTACTCTCTCTAAGTATCATCTGATTTAATCTTGTTTCTCGAAATGTTTGAAATCCGTAAACCTACTTATGCGGTACACTGCAAGGTGTTATTGCACTTTTTAGTCTGTTTCCATAAATATTCTTCGATAATTAAAAAACATACTACATAACATAATTACTAACTGAAATCGGGTTTTAAATATGAAATCGACTCCTCTTATTGTTAAAGTCGGTCAAATTGTAGCCTATTAACATAGTGGGACATAATAACAGATCGATTGACACCCTATTAATCAAATTATTCGGATGAATAGTTTAGACGCTACTGAAGAACATACATTGACTGCTAAAATCATAATCCTTCCTATTGGCTTCACTGTAGTCGGGTGAAAAATAAATTTTTCCGCTAATCAAAAATCATCTGCACGTGTAATTTATTTTACAAAATTATCCTTTGATGATATTTTTTGTCATTTCGACTGCACCGGAACCGGAACAGACAATACCCGAATATATTTCAAACTCAATAAGGCATAGAGAATAACTATGTTTTCGAAATTTTTATTTTAAACAAATCGAAACCATTGTGCGCATGTCACAATAATAATTTACGATCAAGAGGTACAAAATAATAATAAAATACGTATTGATATTAATATAAAAATTGCACTGCTGCACGTCCCGCCAGTGGTGACAGAATCACAGGTGTTGTATAAAAGCGGACGGGAGGGTGACGGTGGTCAGAGTCCGGGGGGGGGGGGTTAGTAGCGCGAACCGTGACCGTGGCTGCCGGATGAACTGCTGGAGGAACCGTGGTTGTTGTTGTGGAAGTTGTCCTGGTTCTTGTTCACCGTGTGGTAACCGGAAGACTCTTCGATGACGAGACCGCTTGAACCACTCGACTGTTGAGCGCCGAACTGCGAGTTACCGCCGCCGTTAGTGAAGCCGGTTCCGGTTCCGAGGAGACCGCCGTGAAGACCGCCGAAGTTTTGTCCGCTCCCGAAGCCGCCGGACTGTTGCTGGTGACCGCTCTGTTGCCCTGAGCCGATCACTTCGACGTGTTTGTTCGAGTAACCGGAAGACACTTGCAAATCGCTGTTACTTGCTCCGGCGCTACCAGAGTGATGCTGCTGATTGTGCGAGCCACTACCGTAACTTCCGCCCAATCCCTGTCCTCCTAAAGTGCTCCCGTGACCCCCGCCGAGTCCCTGTCCGTGACCCCCGCCGAGTCCCTGTCCGTGACCCCCGCCGAGTCCTTGTCCGTGTAGGCTACTACCGTAACCTTGGTTTCCCGACAGGCCAACGTTCGAGCCGATGTAGCCACTGCCGCCGCCGCCGTGGCTGCTATGTTGGTATTCGGAGTCGGAGTCATAGTGGCCGGAACTGTGTTCGCGATGCCCACCACTGATACCGTGACCACTCTGCTGTCCTAGGTGTTGTTGCTCGTTATGGTGAGGATACGGAGATCCGAGACACTGGCCGGTGACCAACGCTACGGCCAACGCGATAGACTGCAACGAAAAACGAGACAACGAACGGTTATTATAAAAATTATTAGAAACCGATTAAAAATATCGCGTGAAACAACAATAAATATAGTGTTAATGAATTTGTCTTATTCAAACTCAAACGATAAAAAACGTGTACTTCGCACCTTGGAAAATTCTCCGTTCCTCAGATCAGATACTCTTGTTTGGTGTGTAGAATTTCAAAGAAACGATGAATCATTTATTCAATACACGCCAACCAAGAGTATCTAACCAAAGAGCGAAGAATATCCGTGGTGTGAAGTATGTCTGGCTTTTTTGTCTTTATTTTACTTTACTTTACTTATTTTATCTAATAAATAAAAGATAAGGGGAAAAAATTAATGAGAAAAAAAAGAGTTAGAAAAATATCTAAAATTTTTATTTCACATTTTCAAAGTTTTCGTGTGCCAAAAAGTTTCTTATATTATTGTCTATTTTTGTTAAATTTTTATAAAGTTTGGATAAAAAATTCATGGTTTTCGAGTCTTTATTTTTCAAACTTTGAGTAGTTTTTTCCACAGAAAAAAAAAAAAGAATTGAAGAATTGAGAAATTCAAAAAATGACCTCTTTAAAGTACCAACTAGAGCCAAATCCGGTTTCAAAAAGTTGTTGATTAAGACTTTTGGACAAGATAATCCATACGAAAAAGTGTATTCAGAAAAAGAAGAAAAAAAATAAACACCGTTGTAAAAACACTAGCTTCTTCACTTTGTTTAGAACCTAAAAAAGTCTTAATACTATGGAAAACTATATAAATAATTATCACTCCATATATTATGATTAATTAAAATATTTAAAGATATTTTCTTATGTTTTGTAAATTATAACAATAGGAAGGCCATGAATCAAATATTTCATAAAAAAAAGTAGTACTAAAATATTCGCACTATTTATTAGAGATTGTTATAACGGTGTTACGATTGCGACGGGGTTGGCATATTTAAAAGCCACCCCAGCACTCCATGATTTCGAATTTTACCCTACCTGGGAACCCAAACCTTGAAATCCTGCAACCCATGACATTTATAGACATTTTATACTTGAAAACCAATAATAATAAACATTTGAAAAATTGAATGAAATTAAAAATAATATTAATAATACAAATATGTACTTATATATTTTAGATTCTGAACGAAGTGAAGAAACTAGTGTTTTTACAATGATGTTTATTTTTTATTTATTTTTTTCTGTGTACAACTTTTCGTATAGAAATACTTGTCCAAAATTTTCGATCAATAACTTTTTGAAACCCGATTCGCCTCTAGATTGTACTTTAAAGAGGTCAATTTTTGAATTTCTCAATTCTTCAATGTTTTTTTTGGAAAAAACTATCTAAAATTTGACAAAAACGACTTGGAAACCATCATTTTTTGATTAGAATTTTATGAAAATTTAGACATAGAT
>JAIPRM010012341.1:0-12186 GCA_025469315.1 Stegophylla sp. TES_Ste_2020 | reverse complement strand
ATATTAAAAACTGATAAAAATATTAAATTATAAATACAATTTTCTTCAAACAATTTTACTGTGTTACTACTTTTTTTTTAATGGGGAGTCGCAGTCTCAAAGACTCCCCTGACGAGCCGCCACTGGTTATTTCATTTGTATTTATTTTATTGATAACATTTTCTTTGATTATCTAACTTCTTTAATTTATTTAGTAGAAGACCATATTAAGATTTTGGTATCGCTTTTCATTATTTTTAATACATCTATATAAATGTATAAATATTCCTGTGTGTCGAAACAAAATATGGATTATTTATTTATTTATAATATTATCAAGTTTCATAAAGATGGGTACGTTAAAGTGTGTAATTTTTGGTAAAACTTACGAATTCCGTTAAAATGCTAACTTTAAGCGGTTATAGAGAAAAGAGTTGAACAACGATTTTAGGGATTTTTTGGGGTTAATTAGACATATATGATGATAAAATATGTGAGTAAGGTCATATTAAATTTTCAAGTCTTATTATCAATAATTAAACATTTTATGAAATAAAAACGTATAAAAAAGTTAAATTTCCAATGTTTTAAAGTTCTATACTTCTTAATTTAAAATTGGTTTAAATTGTTTAAATTTTATGGGGTATTGGCATCACCATTTATAGTATTTTGTGAAAATTTCAAGTTTCTAGCTCCGTTATTTTTGAGTGAGTTATGTTAAAAAACGTATTTCAATTTTATGAAAATTCCAGAAATAGCATATTTTACCGAGATCTTGAAGTTTTTATGAAGTGTTCTCGTGTCCATTTTTAGTAGACGGTGAAAGTTTCAAGTTTCTATCTACATTATTTTTGAAGTTATAAAATAAATTTTAAATTCATGAAAATTCTGATAATAGCAAATATTATGCTATAATGCTCGTATTATATAATTATATAATATTTTGTCAATTTTTTGACAAATTTTTTTCAGTTTGTAAAAAGTATTAAGAAATTTGAAAAATGAGTAATGACCTCTTTGAAATACCATAAAATATCACCTGAGTGTGATTTCAAAACTTTTGGACAATTATTTTTCAAAAAAAAAAAAAAAATGTTTCCGGAAAGTGAAAAAATAAAAACAAACATTGTAAAATTATAATATTCGTTGCACCGCTCAGAATCTAAAAAAAAATGTGTACTTCGCTCGTCAGGGTGTTCTTTACACCTCGGATGGGATGCTCTTGACGGATGTATTGAATTTTAAATAAACAATAAATCATTTCTTCGATAATACGCTTCTGAACGAATGAAGTTTATATTATAAAAACCGTGCACATTGGTCACTCAAAATTTTATTACATACATTTAAGTGTGTAATTTTAGGTAATACTAATGAATTTCGTCGAAATTCAAACTTCAAACGGTTATAGAGAAAAAAGTTGATTTACAATTTTCGAAATATTTTCAGGTCAGTTATACATATTAGTGAGATTATATTAAATTTTCAAGTCTTAATATCAAAAATCAATTGCATAAAAACTTATTTTATTTGATTTGCAATTTTTAATCTATTATCTTTCTCCATAAATATTCTTCAACACTCAAAACGCGATAACACACTACATAATATTATTATCATTACTGATTAAAATCGAAGTTCACGAAGTGAAATCGGTTTATCCTATTGTCGAAGTCTTTTCCAGAGTTTCTCAACTTGGGGATCGCGACCCCCTTGGTGGTCGTCAACATTTAAATGAATACAGAATATAACAAGGGTAATATAAATCCATCCTAAAATCTGATGAAAATATGCTCATTATATCATATTATATTATTTATTTTAACAGATTTATAAAAACATCAAAATTATATGTCTATTTTGGTTAAAAATTAAAATGAGTATCCTAACTCAACTGAAGCTTAGAAACACTAAAAACCTTTCGTTCATTTTCAACTAATTATTTATGTGAAATAACAGTTTCTCCTCTGACTATCATATAAATTGAATGGGAATACTTTCTGAATTTTTTTTTTACAAATTCTATTAAACCAAAGATTGAAAAAATCATTTCAGATCAACAATAACGACTATCAAGCCATATTAATTTAAAGATGACTCTTAGTATTTGAATTTTTTTTAAATGTATTATATTTATGACAAAGTAAATAAAATGGATGCTTTATATTTCTTTAAAATCATATTTATTGTATTTATTATTTAATACTATTGCAATTCTATAATATGCGTAATTTATACTTAAATGTAAAATATATATTTAGGGGTCACTAAAAATTGAATATCTATTTTGGGGGTCGACACAGTAAAAAGGTTGAGAAACACTGAGTTAAAACACAGCCTATGTCACCCGGGCCATAACAACAAATCCATTGACACGTTATTCGTGAAAATCGGATGAATAGTTTGGACGCTACAGAGAAACGTAAATAAATACGTAAATACGTAAATAGACTGCTGAAATCATAACCCCATCTTTTTGGGTTCGTCGAAGAAGTCAGATAAAAGGAACAAATTAAATGTTTACTAACAAGTCGTCGTAGTAGTTGCGCAAACGGTTTGTACGAAGGTCATTTTTTCAACAATAGCCATGCGCTAATACCCAAAAACCTGTTTTTGAACAATGGCGATGCGCGAACCCGCGTAATTGCGTAACGTGCGATTGTGTGCGGCGGCGGCGGTGACGGTGGCCGTGGCCGATATGCCAATGACTCGCGGGTGGTACACCCTACAGCGGCCGCCGTCACCACCGCAGCTGCTGCCGCCGTCGACGTGTCTTCCCCCGCCCCGCCCCCATCCACCGTGCAACCGTTGTCGAAAGGCGGTTGCCTTATGCGATCCGCACCACCGCCGCAGCGCAGTGATCCATTGTGTTGTTCGTCGGGTGATTTCGCCGCGTACGCAAACACACAACACCCTCCGACCTCCCCAAGGACACCGGCACCGGAGCATGTGCACACACGCACACCGCGCGCACGCGCATACGCAATAACGTCGGTCACGTTTATTCTGTGCCGCAGGGGTTCTTAACCGGTAGTCCATTGACCTCTAAGGGATCCGTAGATGGTTAATCGTGATGTGATGCGTTTTCTTTTTAGATAACTCAAAAATAAATTTGTTTGAAAATAATTCAAATAATGCCACGAATGAAGACTAAAATTAGAAACTGTTATATTTATATACTATACATTTGTACTATGAACTTTAGCGAATGAATCCCAACTAGGGATGGGTTCTCGAACTCTTTGAACCCTCTAACACCTCGAACGGCTCGAACTTTATGAAATTCGAACAGTTCGAAGTTCGAGAAAAAAATAAGTTCGAATTCGAATTCGAACATCTCGAATAGTTCGAGTTTATTATGTTCGAGTTCGAATTTTCGAACAGTTTAATCAGCAGATTTTTTTAATACGACGTCTATAAAGACAACTAATATTGTTATTATTGTTAAATTTTCAAATGTTTTAATTTTTTTGAAGTTCGGTAAAGTTCGAAAGTTCGAAAATAGTTCGAGTTCGAAAAAATTAATGTTCGACCCATCCCTAATAAATACATATTATTACATAATATTTATTGTTTTCGTAAGCGCGACCGGTTTTTCATATTTTGGTAATATCAAATTATTAAGATAATAGTAATAACTTCTCACGAGTTCCGCTACTTGAAAGACAACAACGGGACACACCAGTCATATTATATTATATTTAGAAATTTATTTTCTCTGGTTATATGTAAGAATTCCTATTTTATTACTAAGACAATAGACGTGTTGGAAATGATAACTATTTTTTTCTAAGCATAAAATAAATTATTGTATTGTATAGTCTGGTATAGATAAGTGTTAGTATTATTATTATAAAGAAATTTAAAGTGTATTGTTTACAATTCTTTTTTTTTATTGTAGGGGTCCGTAGTTAAACTTCTTACTTACGTAAATGTAAAAGAACCTTTGCTTTATTGTAGTCACCCTTCCCCCTTCCCATGGCCGTATCTAGAATGAATTTTCGGGGAGGGTTTTATTATTATTAGTTTTTGAATGAGAAATTTAACCATAAATTACGTATTGACAATATTTAATGTAAAATAAAAATAAAGAATTGTTTTAGAAAGTTTCGAAAAGGATGGGGGGAATACCATGACCTCTTCCTGAAAATAGTCATGAGTCATTTTTTAAGATAATTAAAAAATGAAAGGCTACAATTATCAATGGAAAATTGTCTACAAAACAAAAAAATCTATTGGCATGGCAGTATCTAGAACAAATTTCAGGGGGGGGGGGTTGAATCTATAACAAAAATGATATAAATGAAAACTTGTATGTTATGGTTAATGGTAATAACTAATAAGTAAAAATTTAATGCAATTCTGAACTTAACATAAACATTTTGGAGGAGGTTTGAACCCTGAAAACCACCCCCCTGAAT
Organism: Stegophylla sp. TES_Ste_2020; assembly: GCA_025469315.1. Lineage (NCBI taxonomy): Eukaryota > Metazoa > Arthropoda > Insecta > Hemiptera > Aphididae > Stegophylla > Stegophylla sp. TES_Ste_2020. The sequence continues at coordinate 7,786 of JAIPRM010012341.1, read as the reverse complement.
ACGGCCATGCCCCTTCCCCACCGAGTTCGAGACTCAGCCACCTCACCGCGCATGACCTAGATCCCGGTGGAGCACCCTCCCCCCACCGTCGATGACGATGTGCACCGTACGCTCTTACTCCTACATCAGCTTGGCGGCGGCGGCGGCGGCGTGAGCTGACTGTGCGGCGATAAAAGCAGAGACAAAAAAAACAAATAAAAACAAGACACGGATGCCAGTTGCGTAGAGTGGGGGGTAGTGGGAGAGGCGGCATTTTTAGGAGGAATGTAAAATAAAATTGTTTCACCTTAGTGCTAATTTAGAAAGCAGCGAACAAAAAAATTTTTAAAAAAAATGTGTACTTCGCGTGTTCTTCACACCTCGGGTGGGATACTCTTGATGCTTTTTTACGGTTGTGTTGAATTTAAAAAAACCATTTTTAGTGATTGGCGAAAGTTTCAAGTTTCTAGCTTACATTATTTTTTAATTTATGTTAAAAAGCAATTTTCAATTTTACGGAAATTACATATTTTGCAAATTTTTCAACAGATTATCCATGTTTTCGAAAAAGTATTGGGAAATTGGAAAAATTACCTCTCTAAAGTATCATCTGGATGTGTTTTGGGATCTATAAAGATACTGATCGAAACTTTTGGACAAGGATTTCAATACGAAAAAGTGTTTCCAGAAAGAGAAAAAAATTTAAAAAAGTGTGTACTTCGCTCATCGTGGTGTTTTTCGCACGTTGGGTGGGATTCTCTTGATGGGTGTGTTGAATTTTAAAGAAACGATAAATCATTTCTTCAATAAAATGATAAATATTTAATAAAAATTAAAATGTTAGAAAAATGTCCAAAATTTTTTTTTCACATTTCCAAAATTTTCTTGCCTCAAAATTTTTCTTAAATTGTTTTCTATCAATGTTTAAATTTTCATATAGTTCGGATCAAAAATTATGGTTTCCGAGTCGTTTTTGTCAAATTTTGGGTAGTTTTTTCCAAAAAAAAAAATTGAAGAATTGAGAAATTCATTAAATGACCTCTGTAAAGTACCACCTAGAAGCAAATCTGTTTTCTAAAAAATGCTGATTGAAACTTTTGGACAAGTATATCCATACGAAAAGTTGTACACAGAAAAAAAAATAAATATCATTGTAAAAACACTAGCTTCTTCACTCCGTTCAAAAAAAAAAAAATTAATAAACATCATTATAAAATCATAAGCTTCTTCACTCCGTTCAGAATCTAAAACATCTTTTGAAATTTAAGCATTGAAGCAAAGAACAAAAAAGCAAAAAAAAAAAGTAAATTTTTCCTTAAATGGAGAGGAGGGCGGCAAATATGATATCCGCCCCAGGTAGCTAAATTACACGCTACGTCACTGATAGATGCCATTGTAAAACTACAAGCTCCTTCGCTCCACTCTGAATTTAAAATAAATCTAACGTAGAGTGAACGAACGTCCTATTTTATACGGAATCGTCCTTTAATTCGTTTTTCGGTCCTGTTGTCCTAAAAAACTTCTTATTGGACGACGCCTTTTGTCCTGTTTTTTTAATGTAATTTCTCGGGTATTTTGAAAATCAAATCGTAAATTTAAATTATATTAATATTTTAATGTTAAATTGAACTCCAATTGTAATCTAATAAATGAACATTATTTTGTAATAATTTTGAATATTTTATTCATTAACTAACGTTCCCATTTTTCGAATAGTCTGCACAGTTGAAGCATTGACTTACATGTTTTCAAGGATTAGTAATAATTTTAACGGTAAAAATATCCGCAGGTAAAAACATCTAATTTTTGATGTCAACCTAAATACATAAACAAAACAATAAAAGTTACATTGACATGGATCTAATTTTAATTTGCTTTTAAAATGCATATAAACATTTTCAATTGTTAATTAAAATTATCTAAAATATCCTATACAGTTAAATATTTCGCACGATGGGTATTCTTCGCATGGTGGATATTATTCGCACCTCGGGTGTGAAGCTCGTGGGGGGTGTGTTAAATTTTAAAGAAACGATAAATCGTTTCTTCAATAAAACGATTCTGAGCGAAAGCTTCAAATAATATATAATAATAATGATTGGAGGTAAGGAAATATTAAACAAAATGTTATTTAATAATGTTGTGTATTCGATATTTGTGTGCGTGCGTGTGTATGTATGTATGTGTACTCACACGAGTGTGTGTATAAGGTGATAACTGATGAATGTCTTAATGAAAATGAAAAATGCAATAAAAATTTATTTTTATGAATTAATAAATGGTCAACCTCTCATTAATTAGTGTAATTGTCATTTTGGTCTTTTAATAGAAACCCCTCGGTTTTGAGCTATTTACAGAATTAACTTTTTTCCAATGATAGATACATCGAATAAAATTCACTAAATTTTTTCAAATGTCCAGTAATAATCTAATATTATTAATTAGTAACAAAATAATCCATGATTACTTTTATTTATAGTATTTAATATTTATAGTAATATTTATTGTAATTTTTCCGTACTTTTTTCGATTTCTTTCCCATAAAAACCTTGTAAAATTTTTAATTTTTCGACTGTGAATTATTTTTTTACCGTTTTTCATTTATAATCCACAGTAATTAACAGTATTAAATAGTTGATCTTTAATTTTATTGTCTAAATTATCTAAACAGGTTTCATCTATAGTCATAAACCGATGACGGAAAAATAGTAATAACTATTTATAGGGTTAGGATGTTCATGTATTACTGTATTAGTAAATAAAAATGAATATTATAAATATATGTATGTACTTATGTACTAAAAAAAAACTAAAAAATTTGCATTCAAATTACCTAATTCATAGCTTTTCACTCAAAGTATTTTTATTTTAGGCGATTAAAACACAACAATTATAACACGCGCACTAATACGATTTAACCGATGTAGGTATACTACGCGAAATGGCAATTAACTGAACTAACTACACTAAAGTTTGAAATCCAAATAATCAAATTATTTGAATCATACCAATTACTGGTAAATTCTAATAGCATAACATTTTAAAATAAATATGCCTGTTATAATAAGCTAGCTCAATTATTGAACTTTTATTATCTTTATTATTATTTAAATTATCTCCGAATAGGAATATAGAATTCCCGACAATAAATATGCGATTATTTTTATATAACTTGTTTAAAATACAAATTACAGATAGGTATACAAACTTAGATTGAGCTTTATTTATTATTATTATTATTTTTTTTTTGCTACTTTGTATCGAAAAATATGAAATCAGAAAAATGCTTTATAATGACACCGGTTTTAATGACATTAAGTTGAAAGTCCCGGCAAAAATCGTATATTATATTAAGAATTTGTAATATTTATTATGACTTCTATACTCGTATAATGATTATGGATATACGTCAATTTATCGCGATCTCAATTCATCACAACGCAAATTCATCATGACTATAATGTTCATCTTGTGTTAATCAACCTAATGTATAATCACATATAAATTTAACATTTTAAAACGGACTTAGGACTGTCTACACATTTATTTTTTAAGTGTAGGTGTGGTTAAAAATGTTGTCTTAAAAAAAAAATCTTAGTACTAAAGTGAAAATAATTAATGGTAAAAATTGTAAAAATGTAAAATATTATAATTGCAATATAATATTTTACATTTTTATAATTTTACCATTAATTATTTTCATTTTAGTACTAAGATTTTTTTTTTTAAAGACAACATTTTCAACCATACCTACACTTAAAAAGTAAAGGTGACACAAACTTAGGACAGTCCTAAGTTTGTGTTAAAATGGGAAACCAAATTTCGAATTTATATGTATTTATACATTTGATTGATTAACACACGATGAACATAGTAGTCGTCACTATGAATTGAGACGTTACGATGAATTGACGTGTTACCAATGAACTATACGGATATTATGACGATTATTTTTGGTTATTTTAGAAAAATACTTTATCTATAATGACATTTATCATACATATTGCATTTATCGAAGCTAATGTAAATAAAAAAGTGTTACAAACTAAAATAACAGATTATTTTAATATGTAAATTGTATGTTTTTATAAAAACTAATCAAATAATAATAGTGGATTGAATTAAACTATAAATTGTTATGTATTTTGATAACAATTTTGAGATGAAAATTGAATATATTTGTATTACAAAATATATATTATATATATATATATATATATAATGTTCATATAAATGTATTATCAAATTTTCAATTTTTTTTCATCATTTTTATTATACTGACTATCGGTTATTATGAACAATTTTGACCGGTCCCTTAAATGTCATTATAAACGGTTTCTACTGTATAAGCTAAAAATTGGAAATTTATACATTATAAAACAAATTTCTATCCAAGAATATAAATGTAATAGAACGACCTAAAAAAATATGCGAAGTCATAAACATCTTAATCCTACTGAAAACTTTATCTAAAATTAATTAGGATGTCATCGTCAATGACAAATATATAATTCATCTAAGTTTGACCAGGTAAACATATTTTAATTATTCAAAAGTATTTGGATTTTATTGTACCTGATTGAGTCAAATTTGTAAGGGGACTAAAATTAAAATTTTAATTATTATTTCATTTTATAATAAATAAATACTGTATGGTGCATAATTACTAATTAAAAAAATTGTTAGTGGTGAGGGGGTATACATAATTTTTATTGGCTTTCTTCTAATTTATAAAAATAATGAATCAAAGAGGACTATAAAATTTTGTCATTGCACAGCCCCTCCAAAAAAAAAAAAAAATCCTGGATACCCCACTGGCACCGTTAAATGGCATACCTATTAGATGTCATTTACTTCATTTGTACACTATGCCCTCGATAACAAATATCTATAAAAACTATTTTCAAGCGTGATAAGTACGCGTGTGTTTGTATATGATAGTGTGGGTGCATGAAAAAAATTTGAAAAACCTTGGATTGATTGATCATATTTTTGATACTTCGTTTGTTTGAAACGATTTTAATATTTGAATTAACATGATCAAGAATCGACAAAATTTGAAATGATTTTGTTCTAGTCATTGCTCATTTAAACTTTTGTTAAGCTTTCCACTCTTGAAAGTGATGATAATGCGTGAAAAAAAAAATTATTATATCGAGCGAAGCGATGAATTTTTTATCATTTTATTTAATTATAAGGTTTTTTACCATTGCCACGTAAAAACGTAAAGCATAACTAAGTTAGTGACTGCGTGAAGAAGGCGTATACACTCGAATATATTTTTAACAATACATTTCTGATCATTATAATTATGACGAATAGGATTCGGATTTATATGCCCTAAAAAATAAATAAATATGCTCTTAAAAAGCCGGACATACTTCGCACGATGGGTGGGATTCTCTTCACGGGTGTATTTAATTTTAAAGAAACGATAAATCATGTCTTCAATAAAACAATTCTGAACGAGGGAAGTTAATAATATAAAAAAAAAATGAGAAAAAAAATATTAGATAAATTTCCAACATTTTTTTTCACATTTTCAAAATTTTCTTGTGCCAAAATCTTTCTTACACGATTTTGTATCTATGTTTAAATTTTCATAAAATTCGGATCAAAAAATGATGATTTCCGAGTCGTTTTTGTCAAATTTTGGATAGTTTTTTCCAAAAAAAAAAAAAAAATTGAAGAATTGAGAAATTCAAAAAATGACCTTTCTAAAGTACAATCTAGAGGCGAATCCGGTTTCAAAAAGTTATTGATCTAAATTTTTGGACAAGTATTTCCATACGAAAAGTTGTACACAGAAAAAAAAAAAAGAAAAAATAATAAATAAAAAATAAATAAACATCATTGTAAAAACACTAGCTTCTTCACTTCGTTTAGAATCTAAAATATGCTAATATGCTACAAAAACGTCATAATATGCTCTTAAAAGTTATATTACACGCATTTATTTTATAAAAAATTATTTTTAAATTTTAACAATATACAGTTAGAGCAGAAGAAAGTATATCCATCATGTATGACGTTTGTTTTTCGAAACAAAAACAAAATTAATTACATTGAACTATCATTGCCTTTGTTAAGTTTTCAAAAATATATCATATTAATCGATATATTTGAAAATTTTACGAATTAACTTAAAAATATTACTCAAAATTATCAAAATTTTAAAATATGCAGTTAATGTAAAAATCTTCAAAATATGCAAAATAAACCATCATATTTTTAATCTCCAAAATGTCAAATTATTTTCTATCTTACATAGACTTACATAAAATTTGTTGGACTTGTCAAAAAAATATGCTAAACGCTACACTATCTTAACCTAACCGCGATAAGAATGTGGTGTTTAAGCATATAATGTTTGGTCCGTTTGTCCAGAGTTATCTCGTCGGACTCTTTATCCTCAGACAACGGCAACAACACGAAGCATCTGGTGGTGATTATCAGTTTGACCCAAAAATGAAATACTCGCAGGATTATTGAACTCGTACAATATAAATAATATATTTTAGTATGTAGACGTGGTTAGGATATAATTAATGTTTCCCAGATAAAGGACCTTTAACCGGAAAAAGGATGCTCCCTCAATATCGACATGTACCGTAAATTATTTTTTTCATTTCTTTTCATTCGGTCTGTCCAAGGCTGTTGCCAAAGCGTTACATAGGGTATAATAATAATAGACTCTAAATGTCCGTGAAAATACATATTATTTATCGAGGACCGATCGTGTATAATAGACGTCACAGGAAACATGCGTGGAGTTACTGCAATTGCATAACGCGCACACGTGTGTAGGATAAACATTTACAAACCCCAAAAAAACGCATTAAAAATTTCAGATGTAGTCACGGGTGGCAATTCTGTTTCCCATCACTCTCCAAACGGCACCTTTGATATGACACATTTAAGAAAACGAGGCTGCTATAAAGACTTGTGCGCTAACCATGTGTGTCGATTCCAAAATCAATTTATCGTAAAAACGTCGTCTATTGAAAAAAATAATTTATTATAGATTTATAATTATATTATATTATGTTACACCCAGTGGCGTATATAGAAATTGTTTTCACCAAGGGCCAATTTCATATATAGTCTAATAATAACTACACATTTTTAAGCTGATAGAAATCTTAATCCTGACTGTTGCTAGGGGTTGATATTGGGGGCCGACTAGTTAATAATTAGTTAGCTAAAAGTTATAATCAGTCACATTATGTAATTTTATTAAATTTTTAAAATGTAAACTGTACTTCACTTATTTGAAGGATTTTTTTTACGTCCATAAAATTTTTATTGATACGATTAACCCCTCCCCCCAATCAAATAAAAGTATTATCTCTGGTCATAATTAAATTATTTATGACCTACAGTGGTATAGTATGTTAATATTAATATTATAATAGACAGTAAGCTACAAGAAAAAAATAAATAAATAAATAAACATCATTGTAAAAACACTAGCTTCTTCACTTCGCTCAGAATCTAAAATAGACATACTCTGCACCTTGGGTATTCTTCGCTTCTCGGATGGGACTTGATGGATTTGTTAATTTATAAAAAACAATAAGACATTTCTTCAATAAAAAATTTTGAGCAGAGCTTCAGTGTATACTAGAAAATTTTAGATTCTGAGCGAAGTGAAGAAGCTAGTGTTTTTACAATGATGTTTATTTTTTAATTTTTTTTATTTTTTTTTTTCTGTGTACAACTTTTCGTATAGAAATACTTGTCCAAAAGTTTTGATCAATACCTTTTTGAAACCCGATTCGCCTCTAGATTGTACTTTAAAGAGGTC
>JAIPRM010012340.1:0-12186 GCA_025469315.1 Stegophylla sp. TES_Ste_2020 | reverse complement strand
GAAAAAGTGTTCACAGGAAGAGAAAAAAAAAATAAAAAAAAATAAACATCATTGTAAAATCATAAGCTTCTTCACTTCGTTCAAAATCTAAAATTGTGTTTACAAAAATTCCACGTGAACACGACGGCAACACCACAGAATAGATTAATCAGAATGGACACTGACAAGGATTTACATAGGAAGCATAGGGTTGTCTGAAATCTGATCCGCCATTTTGTTGGAGGAAAAATCAGGATGACCATATAACCCAAAAAGAATTATGTTCAGAAAAATTAATAACTATTCATAACTCAATTTTTGATTTAACAATTCACTTAAGTTAAAAAGCATCTCGCAATAAAATTAATTCTAAAGAATTATGTATTTTGTGAACAATGTATAACTCATAATAAAAGAAAAAGGTAAAATAAAGAACATCATAAAATATATTAAGTTCAAAATTATTTATTAAACAATCTTCATTTTCTTTTATCCCACAATATTCACAGATCAAGAGATCAAGTATTCTCACACGAAAAAGAATAAAAAAAAAAATGTGTATTTCGCTCGTCGGGGTGTTCTTCTCACGTCAGGTTAAATACTCTAGACCAGGAATCTCCAACCTTTTTTTACGGCGGGCCAAATTTAAGATACGCTTTGGCATCGCGGGCCAACATTTTTAGAGGAATAGAGATGGGTTATGAAATCGAAGAATTGATAAGATTTTAATAGAAAAATGTAAGTACATTTTTACATTTTTAATTTTATTTACGTGATTTTTAGATTCTGAGCGAAGCGAAGAGGCTAATGATTTTACAGTGATGTTTTTATTCTCTCTATCTGGAAACACTTTTTTGTACAGAAATACTTGTTCAAAAGTTTCGATCAGTAACTTTATAGATCCGAAATCACACTCAGATATTACTTGAGATAGGTAATTTTTCAAAATTTCTCAATAATTTTTCCAAAAAAGAGGAAAATCTATTGAAAAATTGACAAGAAATTGTAAAATAAGCTACTACCCGAACATTCATAAAATTGAAAATTGTTTTATAACATAACTTCAAAAAAAAATTGGTTGTATTTTGTTGTTGTGATAATATTTTTTCGCCATCTAATTTATATTCGAGGCTGAATACGTATAAACAACAATAATTAGCTTGGTGGGCCGGTACAAAAACTTTGGCGGGCCGTAGGTTGGAAACCCCTGCTCTAGACGGATGTATTGAATTTTAAAGAAACGATAAATCATTTCTTCAATAAAACGATTCTGAACGAAGAAAGTTAATAATAAAAGAAAAAAAAATGCAAAACTTTTTGTGATCTTTTCAGGTCAATTAGACATATATGTCAGTGACATCATATTAAATTTTCAAGTCTTAATATCAAAAATCAAAAATTTTATTACATAAAAACTAACAAAAATAGAGAAATTTTCAAAATGCTGTACTTAACTCAAAATTGATCAAATCGTTTTGAAATTTATATGATATATTCTTGTAACTATTTTTAGTGGTTCGTAAAAATTTCAAGTCCCTAGCTACATTATTTTAGAGGTTATGTCAAAAAGTAATTTTCAATTTTACGGAAATTTCGGTAATTGCGTATTTTGTCAATTTTTCAACAGTTCTTCCCCGTTTTTGAGTCATGACTCATGACTCACTTTTCATGCTTGTCTCCATTCATCTTATTATGTGTTATTATGTCTATGCCCCCGACGTAAATATTATTTAGTCTTGGTAAATATCACAACAATATTATCACAGTTTAATAAATGATAATATTTGCTCTAACAAAATGGCCGCCAATTATTGGTAATATTTCAGAGTGTCCAAGGCCTGGCAACACTTACTGCAGCACGCGCGCGAGATAGTTCTCTAATATTATTATCTTTAATACGGCTCGACGGCCACTACGCAGCGGTTCCCAACCTCAAGTCAAATTATGGTCGCAGAGGTTTTTACGGTAGGTCATGAAAACATTATTTACAAATTATTGTATGATTTAAATTTTATTTTCTAGAAAATAAATCCCAAAAATAATCTGATAACGAGCTAAAAGATAAATATTTTATTTAAACAAGAAAATCTGAAAACGCATTATTACCGTTCTCGTGTATTTTATGAAGTCGGGTTTTCTGTGTAAGTTGTCATTAAATTAAAGTATAGAAATCGCCTTGAAGCCACGGCACGTTATTCCACGAGTGCTTTCAATGATTATGAATATTATCAGTGGCAGATTTAGCGTCAGGCAAAGCAGGCAGTTGCCTAGGGCGGCAAATTTTCAGAAGCGGCAATTTCGTGTTAAAATTATATTTTAACTGACTTCAAAATAATAACTGTAGTCATACATTTTTTATATTTCAAAAATATTTTTATTTTAAAAACGTTTGATAAATTGTTGGTTATTTTATTAAATGTTGCTGATGTTGGTATACAATGTAATACATAATATAACAATATAATGAGAATAGTCGTTTTTAAATTTTTTCTCTGGGAAATGTAGGGGTGACTAAATGGGAAAATTCGGTTTATTAAGATTAAATATTTGACTATTATTACACCATTTTATACTAAAAATAACTTTAAAGTACCTATATCGATTATTATTATAATCACTACAGGATTGTTAAATACTTAATTTTAATTTTGAAGAATATTTTAAATTTATTAATAATATTTTTATTCAATTTTATAATACATTTTCGTTTTTGACACTAGTATTGGTATCCTATTTTCACAAATAGAACGATTATTGAACTTAAAAATTGATTATTTATTCGAAAAAAATTTTTCGCTTCAAAATTCACGTCTTACACATGAACGGTAGAAAAAAATTTTCGGCCGTTAAAAATAAAACAGTTGCCTAGGGGCGGCAATAGTGTAAATCCGTCTCTATTATACATCTAAATATTGATGAACTTGTTGAAAATGATCAGCATCAAGGAAGTAATTAAGTATAGACTAAATCCACGTTAAATTTGAACCAAATAATAAATTAATATATTTTATAATATTGCATAGTCACGTGTTAATCAGTTTTTTAAATTTATTTCATTTAGTAATTTTGGGATAAAATATAACCTTGCATACTTACTAAATTGGTGTAAATAAATGAAAGTTTTGTTTGCAATTGTTTTTTTTTGGGGGGGGAGAGGTCACGAAAAGTTTAATTTAAAAAGGTCAAGGTTGCGTTTATAAATAAAAGGTTGAGAACCGTTGGTCTAAAACGACATCGCGTATAGTTAGTACGGACTACATTGTCGTCACATCGCGACGAATGCCTTCGCGACCGCATTTAGAAATATTGAAATGCGAGACGAACAATGTGACCCTCCTTCTCACCATAGACATTTTGATCGACGACAATTCGTTGTTACTTACAAAATGTCATTCATCAACACGCTTTCTACTTGAGAAACCAATTTACTTAGATTGCTGTTTGTGTTTTGATTGTAAACATGTTTCAATTAAAAACGTTATCTTAGTAATTAAGCGCTAAATTATTTGATAAAGCCGAATTAATTAATTTTTATAATCGAATGTGTTGACGCGAATTCGCTTATTACGAGTTCGGTATAGTCGTAAATCTTACGCGTGTATAAATTCGCATACAACTAGGCTTTTTTTCAATAATTCGAGTAATATTATAGATGACTCACCGAGGCTTTGGATTTTAATACAGTTAAAGTCAAAATCTCCATTTATTTATTTATTTATTATGAATATACGGGCTTAGCCCTTTAGTACAATATTCGAATAAAAAACAGGTATAACAAAAACATAACAGGAATTAAGATTATAACTAGAACAAAATTTAAAAATATATAAAAAAAAAAAATAAATAAAAAAATAAAGAAACATGAGGTGTTATAATACAAGCAAAAATGTACAATTAAAGTTTAAGAATACTAGATAATTATATAATAGTTAAATTAAAAAAGGAAAGAGGGATCCGTATTGGCATTGGACATCATATTTAATAAATAATTTGTAGTACACAATGGGACATGAAAAGTCGTCGTGGAACGAGAGCTGCGTTGTGGGACATTAAAATTTATACAGGATAATAAGGTTGGACAGTCCAATTATATATTCTACCAGTTAACAGTCCTTTTAAGAAATTGGCACCCATAATTTGTCTACGATCTGTTATTAAGGCTAAACCAAGTTGATTGACAACGGGAGAATAGTCGTTAGGTGTACAATTGATACTTTATAAAATATGTAAACTGATACCGTCAAATTGTTTTTGCATCCCTTTTTATTTCATCATTCGTTTCTGGCATTTTAATCATTCGAGTGGAGCAACTGAATTGGCTCCCAAATACAGGTTGTCAATATTTTACCCTCAAAAAGTACCTTTGAATTGGATCTAGAGAATTTACTATTAAATTGGCTCCAATATTTTATAAATAAATATAAGCCACGAAGAATAATTTAATAGACCATTTTTATGAAAATGAATTAATTTGTATTTAATATGTACATTTATATTTTAATTTATATTATAACTATTTGTAATATTAATTAAATATAATATATAATAATTAATAATAATATATTTTTACGTATTATATTACTGAAAGTGCATCAGATATTATACATATAGAATATAGATATAATGTTATTATCTGATCTAATCTGAATTTGGAAATCCATTCGAATTTCAGTTCCTAAGTTCATACGCCGATCTACGTGTATTTATTTATTTTAAACAAGGTGTCCCTTTGTGTTACCAGGTCAGTTAAATGTTTTCAAAACACTTTCAACAAATAATTATGCAAACCAGGGACTGGAACTGGACCCAAAAACCCGGTTTTAGATCGAAATCCTTAAAAAAAACTGGAACCCTTATAAATTTTTTTTAAAAAAACGAAACTGAAATCGTAACTGATATTTTTAAGTTAAGATTTTTCTAGTTTTTTGCGGTTTCATTTAATTCTAAATTTCAATTCATATTATTATTGAATATTATTATTTTGATATTTATATGAGTACTAGTGAGTATAGATTCCTTATGAAACAAATTTACATTGAATTTACTTGTTAATATAAATAAGTAGACCCAACATTATTGAACCAAAATAGATATATCTTACAGATATATCAGGGATTACGATAACAAATTATTATTACCTACCAAAAATAATAGATTTTTATACTGATCCGTTTATAAAATGTACACATGATCAATAGTGTTGTAAATATGTAAATATCAGGTTAAATCCTTACAACTTTTATTATTGATTATATGTCATATATTTTTTATTGCTTAAAATAATTTTATTTGTTATTGCTTAAAACTTAAAAGCTTTTCAAAGATCAACTGATTTTAGCTATTTATATAATTTACAATTTTTTTCATGCTTGTGCTTTAGGTTAATTACAAAATTTTCTTGAACTTATACTGAAATGACATATTTTCTATAACCGGAACCAATAAAATCCTAAAAGTTCCAGTCCCTAATGCATACCCTAATGAATTTGTTGAATTTTGTAACCACTTACTAAATATTTATCAAATGAAGTGTAATAACTGTAGTCATCTCCAATACTCAATATTAACAACCACCCTTCGCAGTTTTTTTCGAGTGGATAGTATAATATTCTAACGATAAAGAATTTAAATTGAATTATTTTACATATGATTGTATTACATCATGTGTGAAACTCTGTGAGTCATATAAAAAACAAAATTTTATTATCTTCATTACTTGAGGATAAATCACAATAAGTAAATCCTCGTAGAACAGCATATAGATCGGACTCTGAAGTTCGAAGTCACCGCTGCAACACCATCTCCAGAACTAATAAAAAAGATCACGTTGAATAAAATCATGAAGCTAATAATAATTTTTCTGTAGGCATTATTTCTGTAAAACAACAAAAATGTATTAACTACTTTAATTTGATTTAGAAAATGGCGCTGAGCTTAAATGGCAAAAGGACAGGCAATTCATAATTATGACTCGAGTAGCAAGTCTAAGCACAGAAAACGTATTAAGAAATCGTACACCTGTAATATTAACATATTACATCACAATGGCGCAACTAGGAGTTCATTAAATAGAAATTTCATATAGTCTTTCCTCTGAGTTAACATTTTTATAACGTTATTCGTAGCAGATAAATAAAATTTAGCGTCGCATGTTCGACAATAGGAATTTTTAAAACCTGTTTTAAGTTTCTCTAAAAATTAAAAAGGATTTTTCACCAAAAATATGTTACAGATAACTTTAAAATAAATTTTCACCTACCTACTGAAGTTAGTTGGTAGATCGATAACGATAATTTGATTAGACTTTAAACAACAATAATTATTAATTTTGAGTAGATATCCTGTTTTTTGATTTCTTCTATATCGTAATACATTATTGCCAATTATAATTTGTAATGGATGTTCTAACTCCTAATGATAACCTAATGTTTAATATTTCATAAAATAGTGATTGTAATATTATGTTTATTTTAACCATTGCATATTACTGGATTAATAGAGGTTATAGTTGTATGGTTAAAAGGAATTTTTTTTAAAAATTCTTATTGAATAAAATTTTCATAAATATGGTTCAAGAGGGGTGTCCAAACACCCAAAACACCCCCCTTGGTTGCGCCACTGTTACATCAACATCGAACGGTTATTATCATCTTAAAATAATCTTAGTCGAGCCCTCAACTCCCCATCAAATTACTCCGCTGATGTCGTGAATAGAAAATTTGTTTCTCGTTTTTTATTTTCTGACCAGTAAAGAAAAAAAATAAAGAAAATACAGTTTGCAATTATTTATACGGATCGTATTATTAACACTGGACAGGACACTTGTACACGTATATATTATTATAATTTATTCGAATAAAACCCAAGCGAACATTATATATTATTATATTCGTATCGGCGAAATTATTACGATTTTTTACAATTCTTTCGGTGACTTTATTGGTTTCTGGTTTTATTGTTTTATTACGATCTCAATAAAACGAACTGGTTTCAACGAGATTTACAACGCGACATAATATTATTATTATATTACGACGGCGAATCATCTCGACATCACAGACGTGCGCGTCGTCGTCACTGCTGCATTATTACGACAACAACAACAACAATAATAATAATAATAATGCTGTGAGGTTGTGAAGTAGGACGGCGTGGACGAAAGGTGACAAGGAATTCGAGTGGGATAAACCGAAGAATTATCACAATAATCGCATATGTCGTTTACCCGGATGACGTTTATGCCTATCCATAACACTGTTTTGAGCGACGTATAAAAATAATATTACACACTTTCTGCATCATATTAATAATATATTATTATGTATACTTTTTACTTGTTATAATATACCCATAGCTTTAATACCTTCCGCATTTTACACACACACACATCACAAAATAAAATGATATAAACGAATTAATAATAATATTATTTAATTATTGCACGCAAACAAGGTTAAATTAGGGTAGTGCGCATGGAAAAACGTTCCCCTCTGTCGTATACGCCGATCAGATCAAATCATACGTATAGACACAGAACATAAAAAGCAGGACATGCTTCGCACGATGGGTGGAATTCTTTTTGCCAGTAAATGTGAAATACGAAAACTAGCCTTTGTAGCAGCTTCATTAATATTTTTTTGTTTTTTAAATAATAATTGTTGTGATGAAAAATTATTTTGAAGTAACTGCAATTTATCTAACCGTAATTTCTCAGTAAATTTTGAAAAAGTTGTCTTATGTTTTGTTTCATAATGCCTTCGAATATTGTACTCCTTAAGTACAGTAATACTTTCTCTGCATATTAAACATATTATTTTGTCACCTGAATAAATTACGAAATAATCCAACGACCACTTTTCATTAAAAACACGACATTCTGAATCTATTTTCCTTTTCAATACTCTTCCTGACATGTCGAATTGGTGAATTAATAGGTAAAGAATAATATTTATAATAAAGGCACTGCAAACTTAGACATGTAACTGTACAAACGTTATGAAATGATTTCGTCGTACCGCTCTTCTATGTGACTAATTTCTCCGTTATCGACGTTAAAACTAAAAATATAAAAGGAAATTGCAATATCTGTTGTCATAAATTATGATACGTGCCCGCGATAACGACTTTTTAAATTACACATATATTTAGATATCTATATTTTATTTACCGTCCTATGGGTGCTGCGGGCCGTTTAAAACTTGCTCGCGGGCTGTATCCGGCCCGCAGGCCGTAGTTTGGAGACCCCTGATCTGAACTATATGAAAATTTAAACATAGATAGAAAATCATATAAGAAAGATTTTGGTGCAAAGAAATTTTGGAAATATGAAAAAAAATATTTGGACATTTTTCTAACATTTTTTTTTCTCATTTATTTTTTATATTATTAACTTCCCTCGTTCACAATCGTTTTATTAAAGAAATGATTTATCGTTTCTTTAAAATTCAATACGCCCGTCAAGAGAATCCCACCCATCGTGCGAAGTATGTCCGTCTTTTTTAATAATAATTTCCTAAAGTACAAACAATTAAAAGGATGTTTACAAGTAACTACAATAAAAAAATGGGACAAACTGTAATTATTATGTAAATTTTAAACTAGGTTAATACTACAATATTACCGACTAAACTTAAATACTATTTTTGTATATATTTAGTTTTTATTTACTTAATTTCATGTATACAATTTAATCTATGCTTACGATACTCTCCTATAATTTTTTTCAAAATTGATAAATAATTATGATACGAAATACTACGAGATATTATATAATTTAACATGACCATATACGTACTGCTTTTAAGCTATGAGTTCCGCTGTCTCCAAAAAGACCGTGAAAATGTTCCGCTTTGATAAAAAGACGATCCGTGGCACTACAATATATGTCACAAAAGATTTGGATAAATGCCTGTTTCATTATAAATTATAATATATTAACGTTCGTGTTTACGAGTATACACTATATGTACACTGAAGTTTTGAATGGGAAAACTTAACAAAGGTCCCCACTTGGTAGTAGCATTGAAGATTTTACGCTTATTTTATAATTACAAAACAGCTTATAAAGTTCTACACTGAAACACCGAGAATATAGCAGCTGAAAATTATTAGTAATACTAGTAATAGTAATATGTACACACTTAAGATTTCTTGAGGTTTCTCGTACGATCATTTTCGTATACACAAAGAGTGCATTTTATGTCTGCCAAACAGTAACGCTCCAGTGGAAAGAGAATTTTCTCATATGAATAAAATAGAGACTAGTGAAATTCAATTAAGAGTCTCAGTATTGAATAGGTTTCTGATAATAGACATTATGTTGCATTCCTGTTTAAAATAGAAAACCTGATGTTTTAAAGCAGATGCTCTAAGCCGAAAAATGTAGAAAACTAGCCCACTAAAAAGTTCAAAATTAGTGTTTTAATTTAATTTCTTAGCTATAATTGAAATATTAAAATATAAATAATAAAATATAAAAATTTAAATTATAAATATTAAACATAAAATATTATTTCACTTATTTTATTTAGTTTTTTTATGACCTATTCAATATAACTATATTTTTGGTGTAATAATCTTACACAAAAAATAATTTTAAAAACTATAAATGTTTTGAATTAAAATTTACAGACGTTCTGCTTTGAGGGGGGAAATATGATCACGTTATGACGTATCTATATATAGTTACACAATGCACGTAGATATAGAAATGTAGCATCCAAAACTTACAACGGGTTAAACAATACACTGTACTGTTTCATTAATTTATACTAAATCAGGAATCGTCAACACTCATTCCATGGGCCACTTGCGATCCTCACGATTGTTTTGAATATCCTTATGAACAAATTTGATCATCTTCCCTTTTAAAAAAATTACAATTTAAAAACTAAGCGTGATATATTTTAACTATATATAATAACAGTTTATAAGGCTAAAACTTATTTTACACTGTACATTAAATTACTCGTATATATTAATTGATTTTCTTAATATTAATATAAATTATTATTATAGCACTATTCATGCTTTACTATTGAATTTCTTAGTTATTCATTATGATATGTTTAATAGGTATCAATTATAATACTGGTGTACAGTTTATATTTTAAATTACGAGTGAAGTGAAGAAGCTAATGTTTTTCATAACAATGTTTATTTATTAATTTTTTTGTTTCTTACTTTTTATCTGTACAAATTTTTGTATAGAAACACTTGTCCAAAACTTTCTACTAGGAATTATTAGAATCATAATTTACCTCTAGATACTTTATGAAGGTCATTTTTCAAAATCATTAATAGTTTTTCTAAAATTTGAGAAACACTGCCCAAAATTTTACAAAAACCCCTTAAAAACATTTTTTTTTTCAATCTAAACTTTAAAAAAATTTAAGTATGGATAGACAACAATATGAGAAATATTTTGGTAAAATAAAATACTTCTTTTTTCACTAAATTTTTTTTTTTTTTATTCTCTATTAATAGTGGGATATAAAACTGGCATAGCAAAAAATTTATTTTTTTTTATATATCAATAAACTTCATAATTTTCAAGTAAAAATGCCTAATATAAAATGAAATTTTGCTCAGAATCGTTTTATTGAAGAAATAATTTATCGTTTCTTTAAAATGTAACATACCCATGCGAATTATGGTGCGAAGTATGAATGGCTTTTATTACGTGTGTGGCCCACGAAATTTTCATGAATAGAATAATGGCTCTCGGTCTAAATAAGATGAATAGCCCTGAACTAGATCCTTTAAAATCCGTCGGAACGAGATCAAAGGAATCACGGTTAAAAGAAAAAAACGTATTTTTTCTTGTAAATAACGTATTTATCTAGGGTTGACAGACGTCCCGTATAATACGGGAACGTCCCGTATTTTAACTAGAGGTCCCGTTGTTCCGACAAATCTCTTCGGGACACCAAAATGTCCCGTTTTCCAAAAAATTACCAATACATCCCTTTGACTCTTAGGATATCAATGAATATTATATAAGATATCCATTCTTCTAAGTTCTGATAAATATGATAGACCTGCATGATCAGGAAATTCAACAATCAATTAATTTTGTAAAGTTAAAATATATATACTCGTATTTTTATAAAATAAATGTGATATTTGTTTTATAATTTCATTCCTATTGGCTAATGGCTATTGCCTAAAGAATACAAAGTCATTTTTTTTTACAATTATTTTATCAAGTTTAAAAATGTTATAATATACTTTATTTAGTGTACGTTCTTATTAACATGTTGAAATATTATTCAAAAATTATCATAAAACTTAAATATAGAAATTAACTAAAAACATTTTCATTTAAAAAAGAATCAACTGTTAGAGGGGGGCTAAAATACTTTTTTTGTTTGTCCCGTAATTTTAATTTTGGCAATCCTAGTTTATCGTATTATTCATTGTTAAAACATCAATTTTATTTTAAACTAAAACACAAATTTAAAAATAAATATGTAGTACCTAACGACAATTACCACGGTATGGAACAATATTATTTTATATAACATTGTTTTATTAAATTTAATGTTTTGTTATTAGTTATCAAAACCTATCAATACTATTAAATATTTACATGTAATTAACTGTTTTCATAATAATAATTATCAATGTTGATTTCATACTATATGTCCACAGTCAAACTTATTGGTTATTATAGCATGAAGAAATATTTTAGATTTTGAACGAAGTTAAGAAGCTAGTGTTTTTACAATGATGTTTATTTTTTTTTTCTGTGTACAACTTTTCGTATGGAAATACTTGTCCAAAAGTTTCGATTAGTAACTTTTTGAAACCGGATTTTCCTCTAGATGGTACTTTAAAGAGATCATTTTTTGAATTTCTCAATTTTTCAATTTTTTTTTTTTTGGAAAAAACTACCCAAAATTTGGTAAAAACGACTCGGAAACCATCACTTTTTGATCCGAACTATGTGAAAATTTAAACATAAATAAAAAATCATATAAGAAAGATTTTGGCGCAAGAAAATTATGAAAATTTTGAACATTTTTCTAACATTTTTTTTCTCATTTATTTTAGATTCTGAACGAAGTAAAGAAACTTATGATTGTTGATTAATGATGTTTATTTTTTCATTTTTTTTTTTCTTTTTTCTCTTCCTGTAAACACTTTTTCGTATAGAAATACTGGACCAAAAAATTCGATCAATATCTCTAAAGAACCGGAATCATA
>JAIPRM010012339.1:0-12187 GCA_025469315.1 Stegophylla sp. TES_Ste_2020 | reverse complement strand
TGTTTAAATTTTCATAAAATTCGGATCAAAAAATGATGGTTTCCGAGTCGTTTTTGTCAAATTTTGGGTAGTTTTTTCCAGAAAAAAAAAATTGAAGAATTGAGAAATTCAAAAAATGACCTCTTTAAAGTACAATCTAGAGGCAAATCTGGTTTCAAAAAGTTATTGATCCCACGAAAAGGATGGCCAACTTTAATAGACTTGCGACCGACCTCTGAGTTTTTCTAGGTTGTCGCGACCGACCAAAAAAAAAAAAAAAAAGGTCGATAAACAAAAAATATATTGGATTATGTACATACGTGTTACATTTTTTTTTTACAATATAAATTCCCAGTTTCACACTATACGTATTTTAATATATTTTATAATAAATTATTACTTTTAACCCATTACTATTTACTACTATAACTATTATTATTATTATAACTATACTCTATATTATTACTTTTATTATAACTACTATTATTACATTTACCTGTGGCTATGCTATAGTTATTCGATATCATCAGTGTATAATCTCGTTTTTTATATTATTTATTGTTTTTACTAAATCTAATTTTTATATTCGTGGGATATACATAGATTAACAAAAAAAAAAAAAATAAACATTTTATTTGTTTTCTGAAAAAATTTAAAAAAATCAAGAAAATGCGAGTGTCGCGATTGGTCACCCCTGGTATAGACTTGATTAATTTAGAACTCAAAAAAAAAAAAAACGGTATACTTAACGATAAAATTATTATTTGTTTTCTATATAAAGAAATCGAAAAAAAAAACAAGCGTTTATTATTCGAGTTTATTCACTTCTATTAGAATAAGTTAATTTATAAACAAACCAATAAAATGATTTAGTAAATCGTTAAAATCTTAACTGGACGTTTATAGCGCAATAAAACCACACGCCTGCGTTTCAATGACGAAATATATTAATGACTTAAACGTGAGACGCACATCGAATGTTTTTATCCTCACAATTATAAAATTATTAAATAAACAAGGCTATGTTTGCATAGTTTTCGTTTAAACGTTCAGTAGTAAACATTCGTAATTTTAGTGAGTTTAAAATAATAAGTTTACATTTTGAGCGTATCATATAATTTCAATATTTTACAAATAATCGTTGTAAACCACATCGATATGATTTATGGTTATTGAAAATAATAACGTATAAGCTTTTAAACGTAAAATATCAATAATCTTAATATTTGTGAAAACGGTTTTCAATAAAATGAAAATAACTTTTTACATTTTTATGCAGAGTATGGCGTGTACGTTGGCTGTATCTGTTAAATGTATTTAATCTAATTACTAAATGCCTAACGTGTAAAAGTGTCCTTAAATTCAATGCATTGGTCATAAATTAGGTTGACCATATTTTGAAAATTATAAAATAGAACATAAAAAAAAAAGGTTAGTTCAGCAATACCGATTTAGATTCATCACAAAAGTGGTCTGCTTTGTGACTTTAAATCAAATAGATTTTATTATTATTTTCGATTTTTCGATTTGCCTGGATTTGCACTTGCGAAGACAAATAATAGAACATCTGATAGTTTGAATACTTACGTGTTCCCATACGAGACTCAACCTAACCTAACTATGTACGTGATGTTGATAAACTATCCGTTACGTAAGTCTACGTGGCGATTAACTTCTGTTGTAATGATAATTTTTACTAGAGATATTAATAATTTGATACCATATGAGATTCCTGTAACACACTTTATTGAATAATAATCTGCCTGATAAAATACTTGCCCAACATGTATAATTTGTTTCTCAAAATTTCGCTGAAATATATGCAATTTGAATTGTGTTTGCAATTAAAATAATATTATTAAATATTATTCGGCGACGGAAATGTCAAATTTAATTAATTAATGTCAGAGTTATTAATTAAGAGACTAATTAATGCGATCAATAGCAGACTGATTGACTTACAGATACCGATCGCAATCCGTTCACATCCTTAAAAAAAAAGTATTTTGGAATTCCGAAAATATGAGCTATGTTGTTTAGAAACCGTATGTAGATACGTACTTATGGGTGCCATGTACACGGGTGCCCGGGGGCTCAGGCACCTGTTGAAATGTTTGAAAGGGGCTAGGCACCCGTTAGAAATAACTTTTTTTTCCAGGACTTTTTTCGCGATTCTAAGCAGCACCTCGTGGTATCAGAAGTAAAAAATTTAAAACATAATACATAAAACATAAACGCAGATCTTAATACGTCTATGGGTTAAAATCACGAACATGATTATATATTTGTAATCGAGATGAACACATCGAACTCTATGATAACATGTTGTTACCTTTGTTATCTGTATGTTATCATTGTGGTATCACATTGTTTAGCACAAAATAGTAAGCCCCCATGACATTTTCAAAACCTGGCGCCCCTGTACGTACTTGTTTTGATATTCAGCAATATAAAAACCAATAACGTATATTATAATGTATGTAATTAATAATATACGTATTATCTAGGGAAAAATCACTTTTACTAATAATTATCATCGTCATCTTTGTTAATTAATAACATAGAAACGTATTGAAAATGATTATATTTATTTATTAATTAGTATTAATTATTAATTAATATTATTTATTGTCAATATACTCGTATATATATATATGCGGATAAAACGTGTGAAACAATACAATTTTATAATCTTGCAAACGAAATAGATTTTTCACATTTCGACGCATAGATTTGCGCGAGATAAAATTTCGATTTGTTTTAGTAGAATGTGACAACGACCAAAGAGTTCAGTAATATCGTTTCGGGGTCGATGTACGTATAGTAGTAGTCGTCGTTATGCGAATCGTGTCCGATAATTTGCCGCGGATAATATATTGTATTCTCGGTCGATTATGATTTGGAAAGTGCGTTTAAATTTCTGTCGTCCGTTTCGAAACCATCGAAATAATACCATTCATTAACGTGCAATTTTGTCATCGAGTATTTATAACACACACACACACACACACATTATACACATTATGAACGTAATTTATTATTTTTATTAACGAATTGCACAATAATTATTATTCATATTTTAACTAGTCGGCATTTGTAAAATAAACACACAATTATTCATCTTGTCATAAATCATCGTGATGCGATAAGACACTTAATGTCATTTTAATTTAGGTAATTAGGTGTTTCTATTGTTTGTAGGCGCACGTCTGTCTGTCTGTCAGCATAATGTACTGTCCGTCGGCAGGTCACACCGAAACCATATGTTGATTCAATTAATAATCAATTTAATTTGGCAACGATTTTGGCACGTAGGTATTGGAACGGGGCCGTTGCGCCCAGCGTTCCCATTAGAGGCTTTCAATAATAGACAATTTTCGTATCTCTAAATCCATCAAACGTTGAGTAACATCAGCTGAGCTGCACTTTATTCGCTATCTTTCGACCGATCTTTAGTTTTGAAAAACTGTCACCTCAAAACATTCACATCATAATCCATTTTGAGCTAATCGAATGATTAATAAAATTTTACCATTGGTATGCGTTATGGAAGAACTTAAAAACCAAAAAAATTATACTTCATAAGCAACATTGTTAACGTGTGATACACATTAAGCGGTTCAAAGAATAGTTATTATTTTATAATTTATACTGTAAAATATTATATTTTATGATATTTCTTAATCGCAGAGAAGTATTGAACGTTTAGTAGGCAGTGGAGTAAAGAAGGATTTACAATGATGTTTAATTTTCAAAAGCTTTTTTTTCTGAAGTACTTTTCTTTAATAGAAAAAGTACTTGGATCAAAATGAGTAGTGCAAGATTCTAGTAAAGTTCATGTGATACTTCAGAAAATATTTTTTTATATCCTCAATAGTTTACCCAAACGTGTAGTATCAATTTATTATAAAGAACAATAGTTATTGGTTTTATATTGATTATATTTTTGAAGAAAATAATCCATATTAATTAAATTATTCGTGAAAATTTAAAGTTTTAAAATTTAAAGCGTTTATAATTAACATTCGACTAAATTAATTTTAATTAATATTAAAATACAAAAAGACCTATTTATGAGTAAATTTGTACATAATTTTACATAAAATTGTTGTACACGCTTTTACATAAGCGTTTTGGCACTTGCCGCTACGCTCTTTGGCACCGTAACTTCACTCCGTCCAATCTACACTCGACTTGCTGGGCAACGTGGGGACATTTCGGTTGGATTTTTGGTAATTATCGATAAAATCTCGAGTAGTTTTACAAATAAATTACCGAATTCCGTGGAAAAAGGAGAGGTTAGAATTGTGATTTTGGTCGAAAGGGGAATCGAAGTTTTCGTACTTGGCAAAAAGGCTGCATCCGAATTGGTTCCCATACCTGAAAATTGACATCCGAATTGGTTCCCGACATTCCACGAAACACACATCCGAATTGATTCCCGATATTTTAGGTAAGTGAAACACATCCGAATTGGTTCCCGATATTCTTTGTAAGTGGAAAAAAAAATATTTTTAATGTAGCGCGGACGATAATTGAACATTTAAAAAAAAAAGTTGAAAATGTTCAATAAAACTAAAGTTATTGCAATTGTCAGTTCATTGTGAAACACCCTATATATAATATATTATATTACTTATTATTATTAATTTTAATTTAATTTTTTTAAATGACATTCATGACAAAAGCTAAAATTTTTAACCATTTTAATTATATTATTTATTATTTTTACGAAAAAAGAAAAATTGCTGAATTGAAAAACCGTATAGTTATTATGTTATTTATTATTGTTTTTATAAAAAAACAAAAATTACCGAATTGAAAATCTGTACGGTTATTTTATTACTTATTATTACTTTTTTAAATTTTTATAAAATGAGAAGGAAAATTGAAAACGCTTTTTACGGATATACCAGGGAACCAATTCGGACATTTGGGAACCAATTCGGATACACCGGGCAAAAAATGATGCCGCCCAAACTGCGAACGAGGATTAATGCAGAACATTCATTACCGCGGGGTGTTCGTAGTAAATTGATATTCCGTGCACTGTGCAGCTGCTAAAAAACAAATCGAAATTAATATAATAAGGAATTCTCCGCGAGACAAGTCAGTTAGTGTGACTGCTGCTGGCGAATTATGTGATGATTCACTCCTCCATTGTTTCTTTTTTTTTTTGGAACGTTCGCCGAAATAATATTGTTTTCGATACGAAATTTTCATTATAACTATTTCGATTTTTTCGTCTTATTATTATTATTATTATTATTATTATTATTATGTACCGACGCACGTACATAATAATACAGTACTTTCTTCATATTTTTCAATCATTGAAGTCGTTGAAACGTTGAGTACCGAGAATGGAATTGTTCGCGACATATTTGTATACACGCAATTTATTGCACACATTGTCGATCGACCAGGATCTTTCCACGCGATCTCTATGGGTACGCAAAACACAGGCCCGCACTATGTTTGTGGACTATTATGGTTAGATTTAGTGTGATTTTCACGAGGTCCACCGTGTCATCCGACAGTGGTTTTGTTCTAGAAAAAGTAACAACGGTCCAAAAACGAATATAATATTATAATCGTGAGTGCGAAAAACGAATGGTGGCGGACTATCGATGCTGACCTTTCGACTACGGTTAAGTGCATCGCACACTGTGCGCCGCTCGGTGGATTTCGATGATGAGGCACTATTGATCATTATTATTCTTTATTAGATCCATAATAATCCTTGGCACGTTTGATCGGTTGTCGCCGCAAAAATGTAATGTGCTTTAAAATATAAATGGAAAAAACTCGCGTTTTATTGAAAAAACCCAACCCGGTTGGGTTATTTCCAATAACAACCGGGGGGGGGGGGGTTGTTATTTGTTACTTGAAAAAAAAAACCCTCGTCGGGTTTAATTTGATGTTGTGTAACTGTACGGTTTTGTAGATTTTTGATGTACTTTTTTCACTAATGCAATAATGAACTATTGAATCAGTTTAATTAGGTATTTAATTTGTTTATGATTTTTATTTTTTTATTTTTCTATTAAATTTGCTTTTTTTCTTGTGAGGATACTTTGAAAAAAAAAATGTAGATATTCCTATAACACTGCACTTCATACAAAAAAAAAAAAAAAACAAATTAATAGATTTAAAATAGATTTTTTTAAAAAGTCCATTTTAAAGCCGGGGTTTTCAATGGATTTATTTCAATAATGAGTGGGTTGGCATTCATTATTTTCGATGATACCCACAAGCGAAAATTTTCTTTTTTTACCAATAGCTCAAAAATTCAAAATTTATTTGCGTTTTTGAACTTTAGTTTGTGATAAAAGTGCAAAAATATGTATTATGCCTTTATACCTGGTTTAATATTGCACTCGTTGTACTTTATGCTCCACTTTAATATTTCAAGTGCATTAACTAATTTATTTCTCAAAAATAATTTTAATATTTTATCATATACAATTTGGATGAAAGTTGATATATTTTTGTTAAATTCTAGCTGTATAAGTATGTATTTACTATTTTCCATTAGTTATTTTAATTTTAAATGAATCATATGCGCCTGGTAAAAGCTCAGTAAATTGTTAATACTTATAAATTTAATGTAATAAACTTTGTTTTAATTTTTGTAAAATTTATTTGTTACTTATGGGTTGTTAAAATGATAATTTTTTAGCGCTTTGGGGATGTTTATTTTTGTGATTTTGCATTATATTTTGAGCTTCTGGGATATAGTTTTTTTTTTTTTATCATCCCATAGGCAATAAAATGATACATATTTTATTATCGCATAAAACGTTCTTGTCGGAATTTGTTTTATTAAACTAAAACGAACGCAATCTATTATAACGTCACGTGTGAGAAAATGTAATTAGGATATTATGACATGCGATATTTACAAACGTTAGATACACACTGTACCATAGATTTTTTTTGTTTTATCCAAACAAATACGAATGAGTCGAAAGAATGAAAAAATTCGAAATTTGTCGGTTCATCTTTTTAATTTAATCAAGGTAGTAGTTTTTTTTCATTTTATTAAATACCAATACTTTAGCTTATTGGAATTTTCATTAAAAACTTTCCTTTTTTTTTTTTATTTCAAATGACTGACATAATGAAATTGATTACTTTGATTCGTTAAAATTCATATAGGTTCATTACGAATAATTATAAAATACTACTTTAATAGAACTTAACGTTAAAATAATAATAATTATTGTATGTAAATAAAATCCAATCAAATTATGTTGTATAAAAAAAAAAAAAAAAAATGTACATTGACCTTATTTTTTTATTCATTAGTTACACAGTTATATGGAGGTTTTGGTGAAATAAAAAAGTATTGTTGTTCATCGAAAATTAAAAAAATATTTTTCATTGGCTACTTTATACATAGAATATGTATTTAAAAATATAATTAAAATTTTTTTTTGACTACACCAAAATTATTGCAACGACTATTAGGTATTGAAATACACATATTAATTTGAACATTTTTACATTAAATTACACTGGGTAAATTACTATTAATATAGAATTTATTTTCAAATATAATAACTATGACCAAAAAAAAAAAAAAAAAATATATAAATCGTATATATCTGAGGATATTATTTATTAGTTAAATTTAAAAGACCGGTTTAGGTTTGATCATAAACAGCATTGTAAAGCTACTATATTTGTATAGTTTTTTTCTTTTACTCTACTCAAAATATAAAATAATAGACATTCAAATTTTATATAATATGTACATTAATATTAGTAATTATATTTCCTTGAGACAGTATCATTTTATATGATGTAAAGTACAAAAAAATCATACATAGTAATTTGTAACGTTAATTTACTATTCAAAATGAGCTTAATGAGTTTTATTATACACATGACAATAATTAAGTGGATACATCATATTTTTAGATTCAAAGCAAGACAAATAATGTATTGGTTTTAAAATGTTGAAGTTTTTCTAGGCTCTTTATCACGTTTTTTGAACAGCAAAAGTGGTCCAAATTTTTCGAAGATCATGATGATGGCTATCGAGTGACGCCTGGTGGGCGAGGCAATCATGAAAACTACTAATATTTTGTCAGACGATTGAAGTGACGAAGGACGAAATTTCATCTTTATTATGTTATCGGCTTTTTTTTTTTCATATTGTAACCAAAATCTAATCACACGCAGTTAATACATTTTGAAGGTATCCTAAAATAGCTTTAACTTCAAATCAATCTACACGTCATTAAATTCGGTTTTTTAGAATAGTCAGTAATATTTAAAATAATATTTAACATTGATATAGTGTTTTTTTTTTAAGTTATTTAAGATCGATATCTACCGCAGTCATTGTACTTGACATACGACAATCGATAGTATACAATTATTAGTCACCTTGAATATTTTATTCTAATTGTGTTGAATTAAAGTTATATAAACTAATTTTTGTTTAATTGCTCAATACATTTTTTTATTTTACGATATAAATTAACATTAATAATTCAACGTATTATTTAACTAAAAAATATTATTATTATCTTTTTTTGCTGCGACTCAAAAGTTAATAGAATTAGATACTTAACATTTTACACTCGTTATCAACAATATTATGGATACAAATTATTCGGTTATTATACCTATTGCTTAAATTTTGAAAATGTCAACAATACCTTATCATAAACGAATTTGGGATAAATTATAGATATCTAATGTTGTTGTTAAACATACCTATTCAGTATAAAACTGATAACTATTCTTGTCTATAATTAATTGAAGCTTAATTTAGATTTCAAAACCGTTTTGTTGAAGAAACGCTTTATTATTTCTTTAAAATTCAACACAACAACCAAATTTTCCTCCCAAGGAGCGAAGAATACCCACAGTGTGGAGTACATAGTGTGGTTTTTAAGTTTTTTTTTACAATAAGATAGTACTACTCTAGGTTGATACTATGAATTTACGTTAGGTTTTGTTCGTTTTTTTAATAAAATTATATCATTGTTATTTTTTTCCATTGGTTTTTAGAAAAATTCAACCGAATTTCATAAATAACTTTTAGTGAGTTCAAAAATAAGAAACGTACAGATGATTTTGTTTTAAATCATTACACGTACATATATATGTATTTTAAAATTTAAATCTCATATAAAAATCAACTTATTTATCAGATTTCTTCGATTGATTTTGCACAGATAAAAATACATGTGGAGACTCTTTCGGTAAAAGAAATGTCGATTGTTCTCGGCATTACGAAGAGAGTGGATAATTAATTATATGGATTCACCTTGTAAAACAATCCATAAAATTTTGCGAGAACACTTTCACATTTGTTAGAGGAGTTCAGACAAACAGCAAAAATGACACTTCGCATGGACCCGCGATCGATTGTTGTTATCCACAAAACATAAAAGTTATCTGGGAATCAATTCAATATCCATTTATATTTTGCATATTTCACGCTGAGAGATTAGCTATGGGGATACCTACTGTTATTGTACCTACTGTCGGTTATTTTCTGGGCAAACTCACAACGTTTACAAGTATTTTTTATATATATATAATAATTTACACGATTTTATGTGAATAATATATAAGATTGTTTTACTAGGTAATTGAATATTATACTTGTATGAATGTACATTTGGGCAGCGTTTGTTAGTGTCCGATTCAATGACATGTGTTCGATGTGTTTTGCATAGAATAATTACAATGAGCTCGTAAGTCATTATAAAACACGTGATTTTAGAATGCAACTTCAATTTCAAAAGACTGTATAATAATATGAAAAAAGCGCGGTGCAAATTTTTCAACGAAACAGTCGTACAGTACAATACACTTATACTTAACGGATAAAGTAAAAAAACTTAACGCACGCCTAAGAAAATAATTTTTACTCTACTAAATAACTTCGTCAAGTCCGAGACCGATGCATAGCACGCGAATATTCAAATGTATTAATACCGTATTGGATTCCATTG
Source organism: Stegophylla sp. TES_Ste_2020 (assembly GCA_025469315.1). NCBI lineage: Eukaryota > Metazoa > Arthropoda > Insecta > Hemiptera > Aphididae > Stegophylla > Stegophylla sp. TES_Ste_2020. The sequence continues at coordinate 2,228 of JAIPRM010012339.1, read as the reverse complement.
TGCATACTGATTGTACGTGTAAATGATTTATGGCACATGTGTCTACATCATATTATGTCCGTTCATATCTCGAACTGTACAATAATAATATGATAATATGTATTAATATAGATCATGAACACATAATAGGAAGGACTAAGGACTGGCCACTTGATGAAAAATGTGAATTCTCACTATTGGCTTAGACTTTGTAACGATTTCATAGACTGGTATTATTAATGACGTGTACCTATCAATTTGTCGTCTAAAGCTTTATGAGAACACATCAGAAATGCAGAAATCGTTATTCAACACCTATGTTCAAATCGTCAACTGGGGAAGAGATTTGTTACGATTAGTGTCGGGATTTGAAAAGTATGCATTTATGCGCCAAAAGACATAAAATATGCACTTGATAAACTTCTTATTTTTTTCAAATAATATGAAAATACATATATGCTCTTATCTCCAAAATATACGCCTATAAATTTTTAATTTCTTCCAAAAATTGTAATACAACTTAATTAGGTACACTTAATTTTTTGATTACAGACATGAAGCAAAAAACAGAAACAATTCAAAAACGTTTTCATAAAATAAAATAGATAATTTTGTTACGAATGATAGTAAAAAAAAAAAAAATATATATAAAAAGGTATTTGTAAGCTTTTATAACATTTAAGGCTAAAAATATAATTTTAAAAAGGAAATTTATATGGGATAAATCAAACAGTATTTTTTAACCACGATTTCGATGAAGCCTAGTACTCATTTGCGTTATATAAACGCACGGCGATACAAGTGCGTTAGCCTAGGTGCCACTGAGACACGATAGTGACACGCGTGAAAATTTGCATGCAAGATGGACGCGCTCGCTCGCCGCAGCGTTGCCGCTGTTATGTGTGCGAAACGCAATTAATGTACCGCGCCGTTTCGTATCGCGGATCCGAATGTTAAAATCACTCAAATTTGCACCTAGCCTAAAGGAAATCATAATTTTAACACAGACACGTACGTAACTATTATAGGATTTGGGGAGTACAAATTAATTTCCCAACAATAAACGTCATAAACTCGTAATTAATCATAATTTCTAGTATACTTATAGTGAAAATAAAAATAAAGTAATTGATTTAATGAACTATTCTATAAAATATTATGCTTAAATATTCAAAATTCTAAGTATAGAATATCGTCCACGTTTCTTACTCCCGTCAAGCTGCATAAACTTATTGAAAATATGAAAAAGCATACAAATCCGGATCCTAGTTATATATATATAATAAAAAAAAAAATTATTGAAGATGTCATCTGATACATGTGAGGTTGTGATACATGTTAAGTTCATGACAAATAGTGTCAAACGCAACATAACTTCGTTTTTGTTTGTTTTTTTTTTTTTTAAATAGCATTATTTTCTAAATTTTTTGCAGAAAAATAGTATGAAATTAACTCATTATATATTAATTTTTTTGTTAAATTTAAAAGTTTTATAATGAGAATTTTATAAAATATTTTAATATGTAGAGTTTTGTTACTTGGATATACGTTTGTTAAATAAAGACGATTGTGCTACATTGATTTATTTGTATTTCATTTGTATTTCATTTGTTTTTTTTTTTTGCTCATGTGTTTCTACTTAACTTTCCAATCCTGAGGGCTCCAAAAACTATAATTCCGCCTTTTTTCTTCTACAAATCCGACACTGTCATTCTTGAAATTTATAAAGAACGTACATTTATATTTCAGTTGATTGCAATATTATTTTTATTGCTTTCTAACAATGAAACAATTTTAAATGTGCATCGCTAACACTATTGTTGGTCTATGGAAAATTAGATTTCACGTAAATTTTAATTCTATATCTTTACCTCCATCTGAATCATTGTTTTCGCCATTGTTCCTCGCGAATAAAACGGGTAAAACGTTTGAAGTCATCATAACCAGTATTGAGCATATTACGAGATAAATTCGTCTAGATAAATAATTTATTATCTTTTATCTCATCAAAATGGATTAAAAATGTTTATATGATACATTATCTCAGATAAATAATTGTATAATTTATAATAAATTATCTGGATAATATATTTTCAATTTTCCTTTTCTTTTTTAGATTCTGAATGAAGTGAAGAAGCTAGTGTTTTTACAATGATGTTTATTTTTATTTTATTTTTTTTTTCTGTGTACAACTTTTCGTATAGAAATACTTGTCCAAAAGTTTCGATTAATAACTTTTTGAAACCGGA
>JAIPRM010012338.1:0-12187 GCA_025469315.1 Stegophylla sp. TES_Ste_2020 | reverse complement strand
AATTCAAAAAATGACCTCTTTAAAGTACAATCTAGAGGCAAATCCGGTTTCAAAAAGTTATTGATCGAAACTTTTGGACAAGTATTTCTATACGAAAAAGTGTTAACAGAAAAAAAAATTAAAAAAAAAATAAATAAACATCATTGTAAAAACACTAGCTTCTTCACTTTGTTCAGAATCTAAAATAAATTCAACTATTTTTAGTAAAATAAATATATAAAATTAAAATACCATTATGAGCTATGTATGTTGTTTATAATAATTACCTACTGATTGATTAAATTAATTAAAATATCAAAACTGCTGAAATATTGTTCAGAATTAATACAAACATATGAGTAATATCAAAAGGAAACACTCGAAAGTAACAACGAAAGATTGTTTGAAATATTTTAACCCGATTCGATATAAAACTACTAATTGTATTGTTTGGTCCTCAATTGTTTTTTTATTTAACTCAATTTTTTTTTTTTTTTTTTAAATTTTATTTTAAATTAACGAAAACGAACAAAGTACCTATACACACAATAACATTATAATTATAATAACCAGCTCTTTATTAATTACCTACCTAATCAATAATTTTCGCGATAGTTTGTACTGAATTTATTTTGTTAATGTGTTTCAAACTTTTGTAAGAATATAAAACAGAATTGCTCGACCTGTGGTACACAAAAGAATCTAATGGGGTACATGACAAAAGTAGAACAATAATTATTGATATCGTATTTCAAATTCGTTGTATAAGTCGCCATTACATAGTTACATTAATTTTACATAACTTCATTGTTTCTGATTTTCATGAAATGGAAGTTATTATAGAGAACTGTCATTAGTTCGAGATTAAATCAAAGTCATAATTAGAATTCAGACGATATTCATACAAGGTGTCCCACGAGGATTTACCCATCGTTATATTGTCTTTCGAGATAATGACGATAATCAAATCCTGTTTTTTTCCTTTCTTATATTCTATTAATTTAATATCATAGTCCGTGTCCATAATACAATATTTTTTAAATTTCAATATTATCTGGTTTCGTTTATGATATCATATTAAATAATATACTATTATTCTGGAAACTATAAGTCATTAAAATCATTCATAAATACAGTAAAAATAAAAATGTTGATATGTTATTTATTTATTTATTTATTTTTACATATTTACTGAAGCATTATATTCAACAAAAGTATGAACAAAAGTGTAGTCTTTATTCATGTAAGTTCTGTTCCAAAATATATACACTGCCGAATCAACTACTACGTCTACTCTAACTTATATGATATTTTAGATTCTGAGCGTAGTGACAAAATGTCGGATTTTTTCCTTTACTGTTATTCACAAAGTCAAGGAGTTACGTAATAACGTTTGGACAAAGGTTATGACTTGGACCTAAAAATGAATTTCCGTTTGGACAACTGTCATTAGTCACGCATTATGGCGATTAAAATTATTTTTACTTACATGAGGTACTTTGATATAAACAGTTTTACTCAAGACCCTCGTTTTTATCAGTATTATTAGATATCCAAACCAAAAAATGGAATATTTTGTAAAATATCTCAAATGTCCAACAATATAAAAAAAAAAAACCAACAAAAAATAATGTGTGTACAAAAAACTTGGGATAATTACAAACGAAGCGATATCGACACCAAGTTCTTTGGTGTAATTTTATTTATTATTACTTTTTTTTAATGTATATTACTTTATTACAATATTACTACTAATTCTAATATTGTTTTAGACATTAAATTATATACGATTTTGTTTAATTGATTGTTGACTGTATATTACAATTCTGTTATACCAATATTTTTTAAAATTTAAAGTACGTTATGGATTATGAATTATGTACATTGTATGTGAAAATTTTTTTTTTATCGACGATATAATATATTACATACTACTAATCGTATTATTTAACCTATAAACGCGTTTATGTATATTTGCGCAAACTGTGCATTTAGTGGAATAAACAGACGACTAAATTTAGGTATTTAATTATTTGCGTTGTATATTTAACACGACACATTATGGGTAGATTTTACTGATCTAAAATTAACCTAACTCGAAGCGTACATCAGACCGGAACGAAAATTTTAACTAACGACACAATTTGGACCAGACATATTTTTTTTTTTAAACAGCACCTAATTGAAAATTTAAAAAAAATTCTTAAGAGTGGACCGGAACCGCAGTACCGGTTCAAACCACAATAATTGTAAATAATAAAAGTATACAATCGGACCGAACTGAAGATTATATTTAAGGTCCGAATGGATTGCTCATTTTGTTTTTCGTAGACTGGACCGAACTAAAAGTTATTTATAGTTTAATATTAACAAAATTTAAGACCATGAAAATTTCTTGACTAAACTAGCTACTTGTTTTAACTAAAAATAATATGTTAACTTATAAAGTTTGTATTTATGTTGATTTGTACTCTTAATTTATATTACCACTGAATGTTGTCGATATCTTAGTGGCGGGATGTTAAGTGAGACATTGAAATAACGTCCATAAGTCTAATAAATATAATTTCTTTTAAATTTATAATTCAATATATTAAAACAGAAGAATCGCGTAATCCGTAATCACCTAACGGAGACCGATCAGTCCGGTCTAATTGGTGTGAACTGATTATTTATTTATTTTTATTAAAACCGGACTGGACTGAAATTTATAATAAAAAAAAAAAAAATTAGTTGAACTAGACCGATCTTTCAACCCTTTTTTTAGGTTGAGATCGCGAACCATGCAGAGCACTAATTGGTAGATAATATTATTAAATACATATAATTACACGATTATTTTTATTAAATACTGAGTCACTCACTATCAAGAAACTCGAGGCCAACAGCAAAACGGCCGTCTTCATTTTGGCGGGTAATAGAACACCGTGGATTTCCATCCAGTCGATAGGTTTTCGCTAATATCCGACGACACTCGTCTCCTAGTCGTGCCCACAACGAATTTCGCACGAGAAATACTGAAAATGTACGCGATCGACTCTCATACATACATATATTCGATACGGCGTGAAATCTTATAAAAATGTCAAATTTTTAAAATACATAATATTATATTGTGTGCACAGATGCGCGAACAGAAAAATCGAATTGCATTAAGCGCGCAATTGGCTTGACGTGTGCGCACTCATGGCAAAAATATTAGCATAGTAACTAATCGAGTCATCATATTGTTTGTCTTTTTCATTAATTATCGGTACTGTTGTTTGAATAACAGTTCTAGTTATGAATCCGGTCACATTGTATGTAGTAGTGTAAGCGAAAAATCGTATATAAAAATGAGAACTTTTCAAAATGCTGTACTTAACTTAAAATTGATCAAATCTTTTTAAAAAAATTCTGAGATGTTTTTGTGGCCATTTCTATTAGTTGGTGAAAGTTTCAAGTCTCTAATTGCATTATTTTAGAAGTTATGTTAAAAAGTAATTTTCAAAATGCTGTACTCAACTCAAAATTGATGAAATCTTTTTGAAATTTTTATGAAATGTTCTCATTACTATATTTAGTGGTTGGTGAAAATTTTAAGTCCCTAGCTGCATTATTTCAGAAGTTATGTCAAAATGTAATTTTCAAGTTTACGGAAATTGTGGCAATTGTGTAGTTTGCCGTTTTTCGTCAATTTTTCGACAGTTTTCTCCCGTTTTTGGAAAAAGTATTGAGAAATTGGAAAAATTACCTCTTTAAAGTACCTGAGTACGATTCCGGGTCTATAGACACACTAATCGAAACTTTTGGACAAGTATTTCTATACGAAAAAGTGTTTTCAGAAAGAGAGAAAAAAAAATAAACATCATTATAAAAACATAAGGTTCTTCACTTCGTTAAGAATCTAAAAAATTGATTTGGCACCAATCATTATCACGCTACGAATTCGAATGACTTAAATGATCTTTTGATATTATTTTTGAGTTAAATTATAATTACAAATGAGAAGCCCACGCGTTCACGGTACGATGGAAGTTCTGTCCTCAGGTCGAATAAATTTGTGAATGGATACATAAACAATTTGGAACGTATTGATTTTGAAGTGAAAAAAAAAAACTGTTTTGCTATTAAAAAAGTTGGGGCTGGGTTTGGATGGGTATTAATTATTGAAAGGCCTTAAGGGTAACATAAAGTTTCGTTTGATAATAAAGTGAGTTAATATTACAGAACAGGAGTTGATGGATAGTAAAGAAGAAATCATATAGGTACAGGGTTGTGTTTGAATTGGAAAAAAAAATAGAAGAGGGATGCATAAGTTTTAAAAATTAGGGCCCCCAAAAATTTTTATGTCTCTACTGAAGAGGGCACTTTGCCCCATTCTCACAACATCCATCACTTTAATTTCCATAACTTATTATACAATAAATCAGTGGTTCCCAATTGGTGGTCCGTAGGTCGATGTTAGGGGGTCCGCGGCTGTGTTAGTCAGGATGAAACTAGCTGTTTTTATAATTTTTTTTTTTTTCTGAGAAAATGTATATTCATAATATTGAAAAAAGGTGTGTTTATTAAAATAAATGATAAAGAGAAGGTATTTCTTGATTTTCGCGTGTTAAATTAAGTTGAAACAATACATGTATATTGTATATAGAAAGAAGGTAACTTCTACAAGTATATTCGTAAAAAAGGGGTCCCTGATTCAATTTAAGTTTTAGCTAGGGGTCCTCGGTATAATTCTAATTGGGAACCACTGCAATAAATGGTTATTTCTTTTTCTTTACAAAAATATCAGTATTGATATAAAATTGCATATAAAATCAAATTAAGACTCAATTATTGTGAATAGAAACGCCAATGTTGTCAACAAATATTCTTGAACATCAATTATCTGATATCAAAAAAAGACCTAAAAATCATTGTACTTTGCTCATTTTAACAAACTCTTAATTTATTTTTAATTTGAGATTTACTTAAATAATTGAAACAATTTACTTTGAAATTTGATTAAAATAATTGGTACGAAATTAATTAATAAAGATTATTTTATTTCATGATAAAAAATAACCTAAAATAATAGATTATACATAATATGGCAATGATAATTATTATGATATTTACGATTGGAAGTTCCATTGCATTTTGTATCACTGGAAGTAAAAATCCTAACCACGGCCAAATCTCTGGAATAAACCCATTTAGTTTCTTATATCAATAATCGATATAAAAATATTAAATCTCCATTATTTCGGATGCAGTAACAAAATTTCAAATTTAAATTTGTAGTTTTCATAAGTTAATTACAATTATAAAGAGAATTTCCAAAAATTACCATCAAAAGTATCGAACTGACACCAACTTTGATTCAAAAAGGTGTTTTTCAGAAAAATTTAATACAGTAACAACACATAAAAAAAAAATAAAATAAATAAATATGTAAACTTTGAGGAATTTAAAAAATGACTTCTTCAAAGAATCAAAAAGAGGCAAATTCGATTTCAAAAAGTCTTTTGGACAATTAGATCCATACGAAAAAGTGTATACAGAAAAAAAAAATTAAAATCATTGTAAAAACACTAGTTTCTTCACTTCATTCAGAATCTAAAATAAAATAAACATCATTGTAAAAATACTAACTTCTTCGTCCTCAACATATTTTAGATTCTGAGCGAAGTGAAAAAGTTAGTGTTATTACAATTTTTTTTTTTTTTTTTATAAACACTTTTTCATACTTGTCAAAAAGTTTCGACCGGCAACATTTTTAAATAGGATTAGTCTCTAGATGTACTGTTAAGAGATCATTTTTCGAAATTCTCACTACTTTTCTAAAAATTCGGGATAAACTACACAAAGTTTGACAAAAATGACTCAGAAACTATCTTTTTTAATCCAAACTTCATGAGAATTAAAATATAAATAGACAATAATACGAGAAACAATTTGGCGTAAGAAAATGTAAAAATTAAATTTGATTTTACATTGTCTTACTTTACTTTCCTTCCCTTTAATTTACTTTTCTTCTTTTTACTTTATTTTAATTTACTTTACTTCACTTTGGGTTTTTTGACAAATAAAAAAAGAAAAGAAAAAAAGACAATTTTATAAAAAAAAAAATTTTATGATAATTAAGTATCAGAAAGAATTTTTAAAATTATTTCTTACACATTTTCGAAATATTCCTGTACCAAAATATTTCTAATATTATTATCTATCTATGTTTAAATTTTCATAGAGTTTGGATAAAAAAGATAAATTCCGAGTCTTTTTTTATTATATCCAATTATATTTTTTTATTATATTTTGGGTAGCTTTTTCCAAATTTTAAGAAAATAATTGAGAATTTCGAAAAATTCGCTGTTTAAAGTACCATCCAGAGGAAAATCTGGTTTTAAAAGGTTACTTTTAAAAATTCTGATTCATAAAGTTCTTAATCAAAAGTTTTGGTCAATTTTTACTATACAATAAAGTGTTGACTAAAAAAAATCTAACTTCTTTGCTCCACTCGAAATATAAAATATAATCATTTATACAGAGTATTAAAATATACGCATATGGCTTAACTGACACCTAAAACATTGTTTTTTTTTTTTTTTTATTATTATTATCACAGAAATATAACTAATACAAGACCATAAATAAATAACATATATATGTAATATATTAGAAGATACTTTATTATAAAGAACTTACCGGAATAATAAAACTGCAAGTTAATGATAAGAAACAAAATTAAAATTACCTCAGTGAATTAAAACGTATTATTTTCATAACAATCTTGTGAATTATTTAGTCACATATTTAATAACTTGATAATTACAACACTAACTAATAATGAAAGTTTTTTTCTAGTAACTTCTAATAGAATTTATTGTTACAAATGTAATATTATGTCGGTATAACAATGTTTATGATTTGTGCTTGTTGTTGCTGTTGTTGTTGTTGTTCCTCGTCTTCTTCGTCATCATTATCATCATTCTGTTGTTGTTGTTGTTGTTGTTGTTGTTGTTGTCCCTGCTGTTGCTGCTGCTGTTGTTGTTGCCCTTGTCCCTGTTGTTGTTGTTGTTGTTGTTGCCCTTGTCCCTGCTGTTGTTGTTGCTGTTGTTGATTTTCTCCAGAAACAATACTTCCAGATGGACTATCTAGTGGCTGTAATGGTTGTAAAGGTTGTAGGGGTTGTAATGATGGTAGTTGACTAGGTGGTCCCAAAGAACGACCTTCAAGTTGTTGTTGCTGCTGTTGTTGCCCTTGTCCCTGTTGCTGCTGTTGTTGTTGTTGTTGTCCTTGTCCCTGCTGCTGTTGTTGCTGTTGTTGATTACCACCAAAAGGACCATCTCCAGTTTCTGCAGACAGTGTTCCTAGTGGTTGTAGTGGTTGTAGTGGTTGTAGTGGTTGTAGTGGTTGTAGCGGTGGTAGCTGACCTGGTGTTTCTAATAGAGGTCCTTCAAGTTGTTGTTGCTGCTGCTGCTGTTGTCCTTGTCCCTGCTGCTGTTGTTGTTGCTGCTGTTGATTACTTCCAGGAGAATCATTTTCAGAAGAATTTCCTTCAGCAGTAAGATTGGTTTCTGTAGCTGGAGAACTAGAAAAAAGTAGTTTGAAAGGTAAATCCGGTAGTTGAAAGAACTTTTTTCCTTGACTTTGTTGTTGTTGTTGTTGTTGAAGCCCTGACCCCTGCTGTTGTTGTTGCTGTTGCTGCTGTTGTAGTTTTGGCTCTGTGGGCTCAGGAATAGGTTCGGGTGAAACCAGAGCAGGTAGTTCATCTAGTACATCACCTAGTTCATCATCTTTACACTTGCAAAATAATTTACAACCGTAGCAATCATCTGATTGATAATCACCTCCACATTTTATTTCAAATTCAATATTTGCACATTTTCCACATGTTTTACCATCAGCTGCTTGGTCTGCTAAAGTTTCAAAAACCTACGGGCAAAATATTTATGTATATGTCAACAGTTCAGGAGAGCAGAACTAATTATTATCAAAACATTCTATTATAAAGCAATAGAAAGTCATAGCAAGAAATATCTTATCTTACCTACTACATAATATGCCATTATCTATATTAAAAAATAAATAAAAAGAGTTCATACAAATTGTCGGTATTTTCGTCCACGTTTATTAATTGCAAAGCGTTTTTGTAGTGAATCTACTTTACTCTTATTAACCTCAAAATATTTATGTGTTAATATCCGTTGCATCTAAACCATATATCCTGTAAACGTTTTCTTCGATCATCCAATTCCTTTGCGCCTATTGATTCACATCCTTCCATTAATTTTTTATGGAGGGTTTATGTTTTACGAAGTATCCCATAAGTTTTCCGTTTCTTTTTTAAATTATTAGTATTATTCTCTTTTCCCCTACTATTTTGAAGAATTTCTATATTGATATTTCTCATTTTATGCAATTAAATTATATTAAGGAAATGTTCTTCAGGCTTAAAAATAATTGCCACTTTGTTATAGGATTTATAAGAATATCTCTATTTTGAAGAATCCAAACATCAATAACTGTGCACATATTGTACATAATTTAAAATCAATCTATGGAATGACATTTTCTTGTGAATCATTTTATTTGACGATAAAAATAACCAAATCCAATAATTGTCTTTCATATTTAACTAAAGATCGTCTTAAGGAATAACTCTGAGTCGATCATACTTCAATGTAACAAGATCAGAAACTCATGGCAATAAAAAATATAAAAAAAAAAATATCATCTCAACAATAATATATGTTTAACTTTATGCTAAAACAGTCATTTGTACAATGTCAATACAAATTCAAACTTTGTACACTTAAAGCCATAATTTAAAATTTAAAATTGTGATGAATAAAAAAAAAAATCAACTGCTACCAACCATACTACCATACCTCTCCCTACCATATCTATATAAAAAAATAATAATTTTAAAATAGTTCATAGAAACTATACCAGTTGATAGTTACTCACATATGCATAATATTATTTTATCGCGATAAGGCTCATATTATATATAGACAGCGACATCACGATACGTTATTGAGTACTTAGGGTACTTATTAGCAATAAGGATATATATTTTTTTTTAAATACAATTTAAAACCCATCTGCTTTAAAATGTTATTGACCGGTTCCTATGGAAAAATCAAGGGCAGTCCAGAATACCCTAGGCTTCCACCGTAGACACGCTTATGAAGCTACCTGTTAGCTCTTTAAATTATAATACGTGTTGTGTACACGTAACTACACACACACACACACACACACACATATTATATTTTATTTAAACACTATTATGTCCATTATTAATAATTTATCGAATGAAATAAATTAAAATTTATAGTCTGTTTCAATATTATATACATACATAATATATATATATATATATATATTTACATAAAAATATTAATATTTTGCATAGGAGAAATTCGAATGGAACATTAAAAGAATATTTTAATTTTTTTTACCACGGTTGCTAGTTAACTAATAAAATTCAATACAAGTACAATAATTAGTAAAAATGTCTGTAATATAATATTAATATCGTTGTCCGTAATTTAATGTTTTGATAGCATCATGAGCGTTTTGTATTCTGATTTGAGACTCATTATGAATCAAATGAAGTATTAAATAATATTCTATTTTTCTCGATACCAAAAAAATATTAAACATTAAGAGGTCAATGAAAATAAAATGTCGAAAATTTAAAAAAATAATTTTGTATACATATACACTTTTTACCAAATATTGAGTATTTTTAATACTTCTTCGTTTAATAAGAGGTTTTTAAAAGAAAAAAGACGAAATTGAATTATCTTCTAATATCTCGAGGAATCTAATGCTATTGCAATGGGCAAATCCTCATTGGGCACCACCTTTAATGTACACAGTAGAATCGAATAAATGTTTTTTTTTTTTTTTTTATTCTTATCTCTACTTTTCACAAAACTACAAAAGAAATAGAATATATTATTAAACAGCATGCACATGAAGGGTTAATACGCGTTTATTCGTTAAGCGCTGTGTAGTAGGTGGTACTCACTATCATGCCACTCGCGGCCAACAGGAAAACGATCGTCTTCATCGTGTCGGATCGTGCGGCGAGAAAACTAAAATATATAATGTGTCGCAGGATGCATATTATTGAAAATGATTGAAGTTTTCGCTACTATATTTTACCGACGAATTGCTCTAGTCGTACTTTCAACGATTTTCGCAAGATAAATACTCAAAATGTGTACGGGGGGGATTAGCTATCGTGCGCGTAATCGATACGGCATAAAATCTCATAAAAATGTCATTTTTTTTTTTTTTTTTTTTTAAATGCATATATGTACACAGTTGCGAAACTATATCGAACAATATAATATAAAACGCCATTAGGTCGAAAATGTGCGCACTTAATACGACATTATTAATATTATAATAATATGTAGCATGAAATCCGAGCTAATATCATTTTTTTTTTAATAATTAACACATTATTATATAATAATTATTATCGATACTGTTGTTTAATTTACTAGTAATTAACTACATCACATTAATTTCAAAATGATGGGAAACATAATATAATAAAAGCACATAAACAATTTATCAGGCGCCTATTAAATAAACCATATTTAAGCAAAATCAGGTGGGCATAGTTAATTTTTTTTTTTTTTTTGGATTTTCTACACCGAATGACGTTGACTATTGATGTACACGTAGGGATGGCAAAAAATCGTTGATTATCGATGCATGGAAATTTCGATACACCGAATATCGATATTGTGGTAAATCGAAATGCCTATTTTTGATATATCGAAAAAACGGGTAAATACTGTAAATATTACACAAAGCTAAATTATTGTTATTAAACTTTGTAAAATGTCTCCCCATACATTAGACCGAGTTGGCGTGTGTTTGACATAAATTAAAAATTCACAAAAGAACCAAAGAGTAATTAAATGCGACAATCAATTAATAATTCCAACTCGGCAACACAAATGGGAATTCATTTATTCTTCGATTCCAATTCATTATATTATCGTACAGTACGATAATTCATTATCGATGTTCTAGTCTACCAATACACTGAACGATATATGTACAATGCAATTATTAAGAGTTGCAAGTTTCTAACAATAAAGTTTTTACAAAAGTTCTAATTATGTACTTCGTTGATTACGATTTAAGAGATTAACAAGCAGGGAATATACATAATTATGGAATTAATAATAATAATAAATTTTTAGAATTTTTTAAATGTCGACGATATAGACGGGCTCGGATCAGTAAGTTTATCACATAAGCATTACTGTTGAAAACTGTTGATATAATTGTACTTTAAATAGGTTTTTTTCTCTATTCTTGACACCATTTTATAGAAGCAAAGAATAATAATAACCGAAAATTAAGTGAAAATGGTAAATAATTAAGTCGTTTCGTAAAATTTATTTCAATTTATTTTAAGATAGTAACTCAAAAATTAATTGTACTTACTAGGTACTCACTTGATATTTTCATCCATTTTCAATAAAAATGTAATGTAATGTAAATGACTGGTTTCATTATTTTAGTTGGTTTCAGATTTAGAGCGGAGCGAAGAAGCTAGTGTTTTTACAATGATGTTTTTTTTCTGTATGTAAACAATTTTTCTTATGGAAATACTTGTCCAAAAATATTTTTTACCAGCAAGTTTTTGAATCACAATTCGCTTTTTTTAAGCACATTCTCATAGAATTTTCTTTCTGTTTTCAGTTAATAGTAGAATATAAAATTATCTTTGTATAAAATAATTTTTTTCTGTAATATTAATAAACATTACTATTTTTAACAAAAATTTTTTTATATGAATTGACTTAGAATTGTTTTACTTACTGAAGAAATGTTTTAACGTTTCTATAATATTTAACATACCCATAAAATATTCTCGGGTGCAAATATTTTTCACACCTGAAGAGCATAGAATATCTATTGGGCGAAGTATGTGCGGCTTTTTCAAGTTAAAGTTGGTAGAGATATTATGTTTAAAAAAAAAAGCCGAACATCCTTCGCACGATGGGTGTACTTCGCACGACGGGTGGTATTCTTTTGACGGGCGTATTAAATTTTAAAGAAACGATAAATCATTTATTCAGTAAAACGATTCTGAACGAAGGAAGTTAATAATATAAGAAAAAAAAAAATGTTCGAAAAATGTCCAAATTTTTTTTCACATTTTCAAAATTTTCTTGCGTCAAAATCTTTTTTATAGAATTTT
>JAIPRM010012337.1:0-12188 GCA_025469315.1 Stegophylla sp. TES_Ste_2020 | reverse complement strand
TTCCGGTTCTTTAAAGATATTGATCGAAACTTTTGGTCCAGTATTTCTATTCGAAAAAGTGTTTCCAGAAAGAGAAAAAAAAAAAAATAAATAAACATCATTGTAAAATCATAAGCTTCTTCACTTCGTTCAGAATCTAAAAAAGTTGCACAAAAGTCAAAACATATCATTTCATTGTTCACGATATAAAACGCAGTAGAAATCGTTTGTAACGACAGCGGTTGTATAGTGACAAACCGGATTCAATTGCCTGAAATCGAAGACCCCGAATATAATAATATTATATTACGGTATATATGCTAATTTGATCAGTCGTTTATAACGAATAGAAACCGGGAGGCGTATTTCTACGTTCTATACATGAACCGATGATAAATTACATTACGTTCAAAGACTGCTTACTTTGTACTCCGTTCTGTACTCGATTTCAGCGCTTAATTGTACATCAAATAATTTTATAATAATATTTTAGTATTCGAGGAAAATACTGTATACATTTTAGATTCCGAACGAAGTGAAAGAGCTAGTGTTTTTATAATAATTATTTATTTATTTTAGATTCTGAATGAAGTGAAGAAGCTAGTGTTTTTAAAATGATGTTTATTATTATTATTATTATTTTTTTATTTTTTATTTTTTATTTTTTTTTTCTGTGTACAACTTTTTGTATAGAAATACTTGTCCAAAAGTTTCGATCAATCACTTTTTAAAACCCGATTCGCCTCTAGATTGTATTTTAAAGAGATCATTTTTTGAATTTCTCAATTCTTCAATGTTTTTTTTGGAAAAAACTACCCAAAATTTGACAAAAACGACTCGAAAACCATCGTTTTTTGATCAGAATTTTATGAAAATTTAAACATAGAAAGAAAATCCTATAAAAAAGATTTTGGCGTAAGAAAATTTTGAAAATGTGAAAATAAATTTAGGACATTTTTTTTCTTATATTATTAACTTCCTTCGTTCAGAATCGTTTTACTGAAGAAATGAT
Source organism: Stegophylla sp. TES_Ste_2020 (assembly GCA_025469315.1). NCBI lineage: Eukaryota > Metazoa > Arthropoda > Insecta > Hemiptera > Aphididae > Stegophylla > Stegophylla sp. TES_Ste_2020. The sequence continues at coordinate 11,197 of JAIPRM010012337.1, read as the reverse complement.
TTATCGTTTCTTTAAAATTTAACACGCCCGTCAAGAGAATACCACCCTTTGTGCGAAGTACACCCATCGTGCGAAGTATGTCCGGCTTTTTATTTTTAAATTCTGAACGAAGTGACAAAGTTTATGATTTTACAATGTCGTTTTTTCTTTCTTTCTGGAAACACAGAAATACTTGTCCGAAAGTTTCGATCAGTATCTTTATAGATCCAGAAACACACCCAGATGGTACTTTAAAGAGATCATTTTTCCAAATGCAAAGAATATTCGTGGTGCAAAGTATGTCTGGCTTTTTTGTCTATACTTTACTTTACTTTACTTTAATTTTTATTATTTAAACATAAATATAAAAAATATAACTGACAATATTTATTATCAAATAGTTATTAATTAAAGTGTCATATAAATTGTATAAATTGTACGTAAAAAAATGATGAGGTTAAATAGTTTGCCACACACAACAAATTTGATAGTTATTATTATGTACACTTTTTTGTATAGAAAACCATTTTAGATTCTGAACGAAGTGAAGAAGCTAGTGTTTTTACAATGATCTTTATTTTTTTTAATAACTATCATTTTTTGATCCGAATTTTATGAAAATTTAAACATAGATAGAAATTCATATACGAAAGATTTTGGCGCAAAAAAATTTTGAAAATGTAAAAAAAAAATTTTGGACATTTTTCTAACATTTTTTTTCTCAATTATTTTTTACATTATAAACTTCCCTCGTTCAGAATCGTTTTATTGAAGAAATGATTTATCGTTTCTTTAAAATTAAATACACCCGTCAAGAGAAACCCACCCGTCGTTCGAAGAACACCCATCGTGCGAAGCAAGTCCGGCCTTTTAAAAAAAATTTTCTGCCTTTTTTTTCTTGTCAAATTTTTTTCCTGTCCTCAGTGGGATATGAAATAAGCCGAATAATACTATTATTTATTATTATTTTTTTTGTTATAATATAAAACTTACTATCTTTAAATAAAATTGTTTTATATAAACTGAAGAATAAAATCTTTCAGTTGAAAAATGATTTATTGTGTCTTTAAAATTTTACCCGCCCACCCAGTCTCATGTGTGGAGGGATGAATACCCTTAATGCGAAATATGTCCGGTTCTTTATAATTAAATGTTATTGTAAACGATTTACATAATGTACATCTGCACATGTAATATTACTTCAGATAATTTTTGATTTTAGTTTGCAAACGTCAACGTTTGCTGTTTGTGTTGTGTTTGTATTATTTGCGTTTCACTATTTTATTCAATGGATTTAATTAGCATATTTTAACTATTATACGTTTATTCGAAGCCTGCAGGTTATTTGTTTTTATCTCTCCTTTGTTTTTGTTACATTATAACAGTATTTGTTTATAATTTTATTTCGGTTTAAAATCATGATTTACCCTCGAAATTAATTCATTCGAATTAAATTTTAAAATGTTTATATTCACCTACAATTCAATTTTAACAAACAGTACTGAAATAAAATAATCATACCTGGAATGTACAAAAGATTTACTTGTATTTTTCATTTGCGGTTCCATTAGTAAACGAAAAAAAAATAATAAAGTAAAGTAAAGTGTAGACAATAAAATCGGACATACTTCACACTACGGATATTCTTCACTCCTCGGGTCAGATACTCTTAGTGGGTGTGTAGGGTTTTAAAGAAGCGATAAATCATTTCTTCAATAAGACGATTCTGAACGAAGGAAGTAAATAATTAAAGAATAATAATAGTCATAATTTTCAACACACCCACCAAGGGTATCTGACCCGAAGAGCTAAAAATATCCGTGATGCGACGAGCGAAGAATTTCCGGTTTTCTTGTTTACACTTAACTTTACTTTTCTTTACTTTTTTTTTTTTTATCTAATAAATAAAGAAAAGGAAAAAATGATTAATGAAAAAAAAATGTGTTAGAAAAAAGGTTCAAATTTTTTTTCACATTTTTAAAATTTTCTTGCGCTAAAATGTTTCTCATATTATTGTTTATCTATATTTAAATTTTCATAAAAATTAGATCTAAAAATGATGGTTTCCAAGTACTTTTTGACAAATTTTGGGTAGCTTTCAAAAAAAAAAAAAAAAAAATTGAAGAATTGAGAAATTTAAAAAAATGACCTCTTTAAAGTACCAACTAGAGGCAAATCCGGTTTCAAAAAGTTGCTGATCGAGACTTTTGGATAAGTAGATTCATACAAAAAAGTGTATACAGAAAAAAAAATAAACATCATTGTAAAAACACTAGCTTCTTCCTCATAATGTTCTGAATATAAAATATAATGTAGTCTAAAATAGTTCAATAAGGTACATAGACAAAAGTATATTCTGGAGGGGGGATTTTAAGATAACGCTTAGAACAGTTTTACATGTTCAAAGAAATATTAACTAAATTTCAGTAATATAATTATTGTTTTATTCTTAGATTAAAATTAAATCTTTAAAAACATTAGTTATCATTAAATACATTTTAATATAGTTTTTTTTTTTTTTTTTTTATAAATCCATTCTATAAATTCACACAACTTCGATTATGAAAATTCAAATAATTTGTTAAAACACGAAAACGTAAGCATGTAAGTATTTAAAATTAAAACATAAAATATTCTAATGTAAAATCAGATTTATGAGGTAATCTTGCTAATTAGTTTAAATTTCTATATGTATTGTAATAACGCTGACACATTTTGTTCATCATCTACACCATAAAAAAAACTGAATAAGTGCAGTTATAATCAATATAAATATATTTACTAATTTTCTTATAATTTCAGAGGGGTGGAATCCCTAAAACCCCTCATTGAGTACGTGCCTGAGTTATGTATTCTGGATTTTTTCGAATTACCATTGGTGATATTATTCAACTATAATAGATTTATAACATTAAATTGTTGTTGAATGTTTCAACTCTAAAAATAAAAAGCTGATTATTTTTTTGCGCATTCTAAATATGATTATTTTTTTTTTAGAGAGTACCTACTACCCATATAATTGTGAAACGCAAATGTTAGCGAAACAATTAATAAATGTTTTATAATTGTATGCGTACCTATGTATTCGTAAAATACCTTTTGATTTTTTTTTTTTTAAATATTATAAATTGTTTGTTTTGAATTTGCTCATTGCAGTTACTTAAGTGAATAACGATGTTGTAGATTTATCGTGTACACAGAGAGAGAGTCTAATCATGGTGAATGCTGTTGGAATTAGTATCCTAATGTTTTTACAGGGGAGCCCATTCGATTGGAAACTATTTGTGTGCGCGTGTGTCTGGTAGTTAATTCGTGAATTTTATATAATTTACTTATACCGGAAGGGGTGAACAATGTGGAACCCTCTCATTTTGGCCGACTAAAAAAAAACCCCTTTGTCGGCAGTCAGCCGTGCAGAAACTGTGTGTCCATATGGTCCATCCATTCATCGCGAAAGCTTCTCTCTCAAAACACGAGTCTAAACGATCGCCTCCGCCCTTCATAATGTTATTTTATTGAAATAATGTGATTTATATACCTAGTAAGAAACTATACGGATTTCACTTTAAACAATAATGAGTTTAAAATGTACATGAAACAATTTCGAAAAACGACAACATTACTTCCCCGTGACTAATCAAAAAGATTCCACTGTGATTCTTTTTGCGCATAATATAATAAATTAAATCAAATCAACTTCAATTGAATTATAATTATTCATAATATCATACATACTTACCTAATAATTTACTGAATATGTTTTCTTATCAATTTAAAACTAAATTAAGAAAACCAATTCAGTGTGTTGACAAAATTAACGGATTGTTATCCGAAATCATAAAATGTATTCTTAATTTTAATAATTAAACTAGTAAATATTTATGAACAAGTAACAAAGAATACATGTTTTAACATAGGTCCATGTATTGGAATTAAGACACACAAAGAAATATTTTAGATTTATCTATACTCCTGAACTACATAATGAGTTCACTTGATACATTATATTGTATGATAAATTTTTAATTTATGGTGCATTTAAATTGTCTGTTTATAAACATAGGGAATCTAGGTTTTTGATATTTATGATTTATTTTGCATAATTTAAGTCAGAGTTAATAATAATATAATATTATAAATTATACAAAGTAGGTAAATATTTTTATTAGTTTTTTAGTGAAGATTTCTTGTTTTTTAGTATCTATGCTTGTAATGAGTTCACATTTATTTCTCGGGTCAAGCAGACGTAGGCGTGGAGTTCCGCTAACCCTCTTATCGTTAATGAAAATTGTTCACAATAAAAATTTTACATCGATGTTGCTTTTAAAGTATTTTAAATCATTACTTGTTTCTTCGCAGCTATAGATAATTATGATATCTGATTGTTTAAAGTGCTGAATCGAATAAGCTCGTAAATTATGTGGAACACGGGTTATCAAAAACTTGCATCATTTTGATTGTTTAGTCGTTGAAAAACAATATTATTTATGTTTATATTGCCTTCAAAATGAAGGTCGGACAACTAGTATACCAATGTCTATATATTTAATGATATCTGTGACCGCCTACTGGTGTACAAGAACGGATATCTATCTTGGTCGGGAAAGAAGACTATACACGACGACTTTAGATTCGCATCTAACAACATTTTTGTATAAATTCCTATTGCGTATATAAACGTATATCATGTTTTTTGTTGTCTATCTACAGACAGTTGCAACGAAATAATTCCGAATCTCTCAATAATCGTGTTAAAGAAAACGGTCAGACACGCATGCGTGCGTATTCAATAATTATATTTTATTTAAAAAAAAAAAAAGCGTTCAAGTTTGTCGAGCAGACGTACCGGAAACTGGGGATTCGTTTATATTTGATTATTTTTAGATTCTGAACGAATTGAAGAAGCTAGTGTTTTTACAATGATGTTTATTTATTTTTTATTTTTTTTTTCTGTGTACAACTTTTCGTATGGAAATACTTGATCTACAGGATTTGCCTCTAGTTGGTACCTTAAAGAGGTCATTTTTTGATCTGAACTACATGTAAATTTAAACATAGATAGAAAATCATATAAGAAAAATTTTGGCGCGAGAAAATTTTGAAAATATGAAAAAAAAATTTTGGACATTTTTCTAACATTTTTTTTCTCATTTATTTTTTTTTAATATTAACTTCCCTCGTTCAGAATCGTTTTATCGAAGAAATGATTAATCGTTTCTTTAAAATTCAATACACCCGTCAAGAGAATCCCACCCGTCGTGCGAAGAACACCCATCGTGAAAAGTATGTCCGGCTTTTTCCAGTCGATCGTAGTAAAAATAAAGTGACCAAATTACACGTTCTATGATTATTATTGCTATACTCGTATACTGCATAATATTATATTTTTGATTTTGATTTTTTGTTGCTAATTTTTTTTATGATATATATATAAATTATATATATTTTGGTTAACTTTTTTCAACAATTTCAAGAATGTAACCTGAAACGGATTTACGAGTTTCAAATGTATGAATATTGATAAAACTAGATTTTCACAGATATCAATAGCGTTTTTAAAATTATGGTGATCCAATAGAATTCAAACATAGGTGAATAAATTATTTTTGAATTTTATCTTAAATTCTGAGAGGAACGAAAGAAATCTGAGAAATTTTTATAGAAAGCGGCTATACTTTTAATATATTATTATGTCGACATAGTATAAATTTGGACCAATTACCCAAGCAATGAGTTAGATAAACATTGTTATTTTCTTTCAAAAGCCATAAATATTATGTGTTACGAAATATAGTAAATGTTTTATTTATATATATATATATATATAATATAAATAAATAGCTATTAACGTATTATAGTACTCAGACTTAATAAAATTGATTTTTCGCCTTTTAATTCTAAGGCATTTATTATACTGTTCCTGTAGCTATAACATTTTCTTTTTATGTTTTTTCACTGTACTTTTTCCATTTAATTTTTTCCTTCTTTTTATTCTTTTCATTTTCCCCCTAGATTTATTAATACAAAGTAAATAATGTACGAATTATTAAACCAAAGGCGATACTACCAGGAATACTTGAATGAAAATAACAGTACCTGTAGAAAATGTGAATGCCTTCAGTGAAATACAGAATAACAGATTCTTTGAAATAAATGGTCAATATTATTTTTTTCGAAAACATTTCAAGGACATCAGTCACACAAACTACTTAATTGATTAGTAAATTTAACATTGTGTCCAATAAAATATAATACACGAGATGTGCATAGATGAAATTGAAACCATTTAATGTGAAATTTAAATGGTGATGTTGTATAATTGCCATTAATTTTCGAAGAGTAGGATCAAAATTGAAAGATTTTATTGTTTTTATATTTATGACAATATTTTTGTTTTCAAACATAATCCAACAAGAAAATTCTAAATTATTAAATTGTATAAATAAATATACTGTATAATAAAATTCTCCGGTCCGGTCACAGTAATCGTCATTGAACTCCTTCGAAATGGCTGGACCGATTTTGATGACATTTTTTTGTTGATTATTTGTTAGGTGTGAGAATAGGTCGTCATTTTTACTTCCCACCCCCAGTCCCATTTTTTTTAATCGCAATTTTAGTTATTTTCTTAAAATTATGATGGTACTACCCTAGGGTGACCATATTTATAAATTTAAAAAACGGGACGAATAATTTTTTCATTTTAGCATGTTTTTAAGATAGCAATGAGGTACATTTGGGATTCTAAGTAGAGAGAAGAAGCTAGTGTTTTAACAATAACGTTTTCCTTTTTTTCTGTGAACACTTTTTCGTATAGAAATACTTATTCAAAAATTTCGACTAGCAATTTTTTGAATCCAAATGGTACTCTAGATTGCCCTTAGATGGTACTTTAGAGAGGTCATTTTTCGAAATTCTCAATAGCTTTTCCAAAATTTGACAATAACGCCTTTAAAACTTTTTTCTTTAATCTGAACTTTATGTAAATTTAATTATAGATGGACTATAATATGGAAAATATTTTGGTGAAAGAAATGTTGTAATAAGTGAAGATTTTTTCCCCCTATAAAAATGGTTTTTTGCTGTTCTCAGCTGTTAATAGTGGAATATGAAACTGGATAAGTAAAAAATAAGTTTCTTTTGTAAAAATAATGAACTTCATAATTTCTAAGAGAAATTTTCTTGAATCAACTGACGCTCCGCTTTGAATTGTTTTATTAAAGGAATAATTTTTCATTTATGTAAAATTAATCACATCCATCGAGTCCCACCAGACATGTCACGCTGTACAATAATAATTTTTTGTTTTTATGTATGATATTATTCTTTTACGCAAATAATATGGAAGTGACGGGATTAAAACAGGACCACTTTCTGAAAACGGCACAAAAAGCGTCCAGCTCGAAGTTTTTCGGGACAAGGGGACATGATGCTCAAAAATGTGACAATCCCGTTTTTAACGGGACGTATGGTCACCCTATACTACCCTATAGAGGTTCACTGAAATAAAATTTACAAAAATTCAACCCCTAATAGGTGTTGAAATATGCAGTGGTAAAAAATCGTTTGCGTATAAACGTAGTAGCATTTATGATGAGCCTTTGGTTGTAATTTTGTTTCATTAATATTTTTGAAATCACGTGTAGAGAAAAGAGAGTTTTTCGCCTTTGTCTCGCGCCGCCATGCGTCTCGTCGAAACGTGTGAATAAGAAATAATAATAATAATAATAATAAAGCACTTTAGTTCTGTTTTATTAAAATGCTCGCCGCTCACATTGCATTACATCGTGATAGTGGTTTTATGTGTGAGGTGTATTATCAAAACGTTATTGAAGTGTCCGCGTCGAATCGTGTGACGGTGACGATCCGCCCGAACGCGTGTGAAGTACAGTAGACAGCGCCCCCGTACGTAAGTAGTAAGGAGATTTTTTGTGTGTCGAAAATGGGGTGAAAAAAAAAAAAGGGAGAAAACGTTTTAAAATTTACGACCGATAGTGACTAGTGAATTTCATGACGTGAATCGGTTAAGTATATATTATGTATTTTCGCGCGTCGTTTTTGATGTGTCAAGAGTACCGCGTGCACAGGTGTATTTCGCCTGTTTTTACAATAATATACATCCTTTTCGTCCATCATGTGGACGTCCAACTGCAGAGACGCTCTGTGACAACTGTGACAGCGCCCGAGTCACACGGAGCAATCTTCGCGCGGGATCTGCCCCGAAATGAAGTAGAGAGAGAGAGAGAGAGAGAGAGAAAACAATATTATCCGCCCAAAGGTACTGTCGTATCAGAGATCGGTGGTCTGTCGAGTTGCCCTACTCCAGTGTGACGCGGTTCCAAAATTATACACCGGCGCGCGTTATTTTTCTCTGTGTCTCTTCGTGTGCATTAACGTTAATGGAAAGTCCATTTTCTTCTTTGACGAGATAATGTATTCCGTGATGGCCGCGCCACGCGTTAAAGTAGCCGGCCGTCAAAATATAATATAATAATACAATGTATGCGGTCGTAAAAAAAAAAAATAAAAAAAAATATGAAAAAGGGTATCATCATCCGCGCCGCCGCCGCACCGTGACTGGACGGAAAATACGACGCGGCCGTGACACCCGAAGACCCGATTTTTGACAACCGAATCGCGCCGACACTACTACCCTGCAGCAATATTCCGTGTCCTAATCTAATCTCATCGATGGTAATCAACCGTCTCGTGTATTATTATTATTATTATTATTAACATAATATACACGCAGCCGCCCGCCCATCTTTTTCCCGTCCGTCACTAAGTGTACAACAATATTGTGTGTAGCACCTGTACGGTTAGATCGAAATGGCCGTGTAATTAGTTTGCCGAGAACATTGTCCTTAATAATATACGGTTGATGCGCGCGCATACGTTTTTTTTTTTTTTTGAACTTGTACCGCGGTTATTAGCCGCGATTCGCAGCATATAACATGCACTACACGACGACGGATATAGTAGTAGTAGTAGTAGTACTGCTTATTGTATACTACTATACATTACAGAGTGTTTTTTCGTTTCCATTGTTTTGAATGCGTTATATTATAATTTATAACGCTAACTTATGCCCATGCGTGTTGTAAGTGTCTGAAAAAACAGTGAAAACATCCTGTGTGTGTGTGTGTGTGTGACCACATAACGTTTAGTATAGTTATTTTATACCGTTTTTCCACGTTACGATTTTACATTACCATTTGTTTGTAACGTAGCTTTACAATAAATTCTAATTAAATGTCAATTAGTTGATGATTAGGTGCAACTTCAGTCAGGTCAATTATTATTCGGCAAACCGATATTAATATATTATATTGTTTAGTTTTTCGGTTTACATTTTTCCCCATATTTTATTTGTTTTAATTATAGTGAAGAAGTCTGTTGGTGATTAGTGGCGTACATAATCGACTATCCACTTCAAGACTGCAACAACTCGAAAACCCATTTTTTTCAAGAGGACGATTTGAAAAATCAATGGATGTTTGGTCAATTATAAAATATAAAATATACTAGCTAGGAATTACAATTTTTGGTATACATATAGGTCTTTAATAATTAATGTTTCCATTGTCACTAATATTATATAAATTCATCAATTAATTCAATGAGTTGTGATCACATATTGCAGTTTTGAATGGAAATGTTATTTTAATAAGGCAGTACGTCAAAATATTGCCCTATTGAATTGAAACCCAATACATATTTTATTAGTTATTACATACTGTTCATTCAAATCTATCTAATAATTTCGTTAGTAATTCATTGGACATAGTTTTATAGTTTATGGGGTGTTTGTCAAAAAGTTATATGTAATATTTGAAAAGTTCCGCTAAGTTCACACTACCGGTTAACATTTTTTTTTAACTCCCCAAAATCCATCAAGAGTTGTTTATTATAATAATTAATAAAGTATGTAGGATATTCTTGTAAAGATTCTATTAATGCACCAATAACACGGCCTACTGTTTTCAAACGCTTTATGTGAAATTATTGAACTTCTACATGGCTTTTATAAAAAAATACGAATATTATGAACAAATTTATACGTGTACATGCATTATACGATAATTATTTGAAAAATTGTAATAATTCACATTAATTATGTCGAATGGTAACATTAATCAATGCATGAGAAAAATAAAATTATGCATTAAATAATTACAGTAATGGATGAGCAAACTGAAAACTTGTATTTTTATGAAATAAAAAACTATGTATGTTTTAAATATATGATTATCAGTTGATGTATGCTTTTGTTTTGCATATAATTATGCACACAGTTTTCAAACTTTCAATGAAACTAATACAAGTGCAAGGATGCTTTGTTTGCATATTTGACGAACACTCGGTCGAGGAAATCGTTCTATTGCACACTCGGTCATTTGATATAATATAGAAGCCACTCGGCCCAACGAACAGAGACGGTTTCTATTCACTTATCCTATTGATCAACCGAGCAATTTGCATTTGGGTTGGTCAAGCACTCCACCGAGTGCTCATTCCGTGTAAACTATAATATATAGGCATTTAATTACGTTTAAACGAAAAATAGGCTGACATTTTAAACCGGTAAACAAGAAACGGTTTTGATTATTATGCATTTTTATACAATTTTGTGTATTTTTTACCAAATTCTAGAAAAACTATTGAAAGTATCGAAAAATGACCACTTAAAAGTACATAGGTACACAAAATACGATACAATTGTATTTGAAATACTGTCCACCTCTGATATGTTGAATTTAGAAATGATAGATAATTTTTTTAATAAAAAGGTTCTGACTGGAACATTTTCTGAATTTATTTAATATTTACTAAATGATTATCATCGTTTATTTAATTTTGTCAACTTCAAATAAGTTCTTATAGTGCAATGCAATAATTATATAAGCTTTTATAATTTTTATTTAAAAAATTTGAAAAAAAAATATTATTCTTATACAATTTTGTGATTAATTTAATCTTAAGGTCATTTTTTACAGTCATTTTTATATTTTTTAGGACATACAGACATTTTTTTAAAGGTCATTTTTTAATATTTTTAAGGTCATCAACTTCCGAGCCCTAGTTATTACTAATACAGCATACGTCACACATATATTTTGGGGGGGATATCCAGTGGCGTACATTCAAATTTGATCTGGGGGGGGGGTTTAAAAAAAATAACCAACACTATAACCTTCTCTTTAAAACTACCCATTTT
>JAIPRM010012336.1:0-12188 GCA_025469315.1 Stegophylla sp. TES_Ste_2020 | reverse complement strand
ACAAGTATTTCTATACGAAAAAGTGTTAACAGAAAAAAAAAAAGAAAAAAAAAAAATAAACATCATTGTAAAAACACTAGCTTCTTCACTTTGTTCAGAATCTAAAACGACGACTCGTTTGCGTACATCAATTAAATCTCATTTAAAATTTAGACTAATTTTGTAACTTGCAGTACCATTTAATATTAATCAACGACAAAGAAGAAATTACATTAAAATTCATGAAATCATATTATGATAAATGTAATTCATATAAAATATACAAAAGAAGAAAACATTTTTAATCACACCTGTTTGATACAGACAGTCCTGAGCCTGTAAAAATGAGAAGGAAAATGTTTGAAAATAAACATAATATAAAGTATTTAAACACGAATATATTATTTTTGGTGGTTTTATTGAATTTTAGTGAAATTTTGGTATAGATTATAAATATAAAAACTAGTTCTACGTTTGTGTTCTTTAAATGCCAGTAAAAAAAAAATACATGTGCGCAAACGAGTTGTGCATTTGTACTCAAACGAGTCGCAAAAAAGGGTAAATGTTCGCACCCAATTATTTCACTATACGTAAATGAGCTTAAGATTAGAGGTGCAAGAAAGAGAGAAAGAAACCCGTGAATGCGTGACAAGCCGAATATTTTTATTCTCCCGACTACGAACTATATATAGTCATAATAATAATAATAACGATATTAAGTATCATACCAAAATTGCAATGTGTTCTTCACAGATGCATTGAAAACGGGAAAAGGAGTTGGCATTGCAATTATACACCCTGATCAAAATACAGATTGCCAAATGTATGTTCCATTTTCTCCGCCGAAGCGATAGCTGTCCTCGAAACAATAGAAAACGTTCAAAGACAAGAAAAAAAGTTAACTAACAATTTGATACTCACTGATTCGTTGAGCACACTACGGAGCTTAGAAAATACAACAAAGCCAACAGACATTGCTTATACGAACATAATAGGGAACGAAATGGCAGACCAAGTAGCAAAACTCATATCAAAAACAAATTTCTCATAAAATGGCAGACGCAAATGGCAGACTCAGCGAGATAAAAAACACAATATCCCAAACTGGCAAAACCCAAATCTCAGCAGAAGAGAAAAAATTACCATAAAAAAATTATGGGACCAAACATCGAAAACACATCAAATTTGTTAGCCTTCCTAAGAAAAACCGATCTATACAGCAAAATTTAAACTTACTGTTATTATTGAAAACTCTAATATTAATATGAATAATATGTTAATAATAATTACATATTATAAGTAACACCATGTAAATATTGTAATTTTAGTTATAGTAACCATCCATTATGTATTTAACACAAAAACCTTTGCTGTTGATGTTTTTTTAAATTCAATGAAAAAAAAAAAGCCGGACATACTTCGCACGACGGGTGGTATTCTCTTGAATTTTAAAGAAACGATAAATCATTTCTTCAGTAAAACGATCCTGAACGAAGGAAGTTAATAACATAAGAAAAAAAAATGCAAAAATTCGGAGAGCTGGGGGCTAGAATCGAACCTGGTACTGTCGGCGTGCTAGGCCGGTTTCTTTACTACTAGGCCGCAGCACATAACTTGACCATGTAGGTGAATTAGTAGATATGTAGTATAATAATTAATAACCGAAAATATTGAATTTTCAAAATAGAATAAAATAAATAGAAAACTATTGTTGCATGTGGATTTTAATTCACACCATCGTATTCAGTGTCGAAAAAAACATTATCAATCTCCAGTAATTAAATGCTTATAATATATAGATATTTCGCAATATCTATCTGTATTTTCTCTAATTTTTTTTTCAATCAAACCCTTGTAAAATGTTTAATTATTCGTCCGTAAGAAATTTAATTGCACCAAAATATTCACAATGAAATTTTCTATCTAGGCACCTTATTTCAAAACAATCGGTTAGGCCAATTTTCTTATATGTACGTTAAAGTGCGTAATTTAAAGTAAAACTAACGAATTCAGTCGAAATTCTAACTTCAAACGGGTATAAAAAAAAAGTTGACTAACGATTTTTGATATTTTTTCAGATCAATTAGACATACATGTTAGTGAGATAATATTAAATTTTCAAGTCTTAATATCAAAAATCAAAAACTTGATTGCATAAAAACTAACAAAAAATGAGACATTTCCGAAATTTTCAAAATGCCGTACTTAACTAAAAATTGATGAAATCTTAGTGAAATTTTTATAAAATGTTCTCGTAGCTATTTTTAATGGTTGGTGAAAATTTCAAGTCTCTAGTTGCATTATTTTAGAAGTTATGTCAAAAAGTAATTTTCAGTTTTGCGGAAATTTCGGTAATTGCGTATTTTGTCGTTTTTCGTCAATTTTTCGACAGTTTTTCCCCGTTTTTGGAAAAAGTATTGAGAAATTGGAAAAATGACCTGTCTAAAGTACCATCTGGGTGTGATTCCGGTTCTATACAGATACTGATCGAAACTTTCGGACAAGTATTTCTATAAGAAAAAGTGTTTAGAGAAAGAGAAAAAAATAAAAAAAAAACATCATTGTAAAATCATAAGACTCCTCACTTCGTTCAGAATCTAAAAAAAAAAAAATAATAACGAATATATCTACACTGGTAAGGGGGCGGCGGCAGTCGATCAAATCCGAGCGAGTGAAATTAAGAATAATAATAATAATAATAATAATAATAATAATTGTCGGTAAAAGGAGGCGCCTGTTCCTAAAGAATCGATTAGAATATTAAACGCATAATATTATTGTTACCGGTTGGAAAAATAATGCAGGTATAGGTGCCATAAGGTTCCTGTGCAGTGTTGTACAACGGTAACCGGTTCGTTATGTTATATTATTATGTGACCCTCGTGTGTTGCTCATTACGACGAATTTAAATTTAAAGGGGAAAAATATAAAACACTTGGACCACGTGTGTTCCGATCTCGCGTGGGATTCTGGAATTTCGATCAAATTGACACCATATATGTACAATATTCATATTAGGTATACAATATATGTATATATATACCAAGTGATTATTATTGAACATAATGTGAATACAAAACCATATGTACCTACACGCGTGATTGTTGAAGAAAACTTATTTATTTGTATATCATTTTGTTGAATTATTACCTCACGAGTTGTTTACGACTTAATAGTTTACGTACATACGCGCGGAGGTACATTATAAATACGGGATTTAAGAAAATAATAGAAAACTAGGCGTTAAAAAAGTGAAATCGCCTAACCTCTAATCTCTCACGCGCGCCATTGTTATCCCTTTATATACGTTTGCGTATTTACTGCCGTCGCCTCTGCATTATTGCTTTTTCCTCTAAACCATATGGGATTTATATAATAGCCCCGTGTATATTAAAAAATGTCGACGACAAATTACGCGGCGAATGTACGTAGAGGTATACGTTTTTCATTTTCACACAATAGCCCGACGACGAGTCGTCACACAGCGAGTATTAAGTCCATTCCCGTATTTTGGGATGTAATAATTTTCATAATACGTGTTTGATACACTGAAACAGATTTTAAAAAGCAACACAGACGTTAAATATAACGTACATTATCCGTAGAAATTATAAACGTGAGTGTGTTTGTGTGTGGCATCACGTAATGCACAATGATGGTCGTGTTCTCGAGTTCAAAACGATGACAAATAGGTATCGCATTATGGGGTGTACCTAAATAATCCGTTGGAATCCGATAAAACCTAAATATGACTAATGATTCTTAAGTATATATACGATTTTTGTTCAGCCCGAACAGTGTACAAAACCGTATCGTTAAAATTAATTGTAAAAAAACGCAGAACAACACACAGGTGTTGGGGACTCGACACGGATAAATAAGTACAGCGTGTACGTAATAAAAAAAACACGGTGTCAGTGCAGCGTACTACGGGTTGGTTATTATATCGAAAACAACCGAAATTCTTTTGGATAACGATTTTGAAAGGATTTGAACGCGAGAGTGCTATGTTGTGTATAAAAACGAGAATGAAGTGAGTATAAAATAGGATTTTAGTACACGCTGCTGCCTATCTTCTTAATGGTTTGTGAGTATGTAATATTTTACTAATTGACAACACGATAAAAAAAATATACAAATTAAATGCATCAATGAAAAAGTTTTCTCTCTCGAGAAATCCGAACGTTTTTTTTGGTTCGATTAATTCACTCGAAACGTTGTAATCCGAATCATGATGAGTACACCTATAGGTCTGTGATTCTCTTTATTGTTATTACAACTTGTACAGACTACAGAGGGATCGTTTTGTTGTTAATTGAGTGATTTAACAATACGAATATATAATAATAATATTATAAAATCATAACTTAAATATACAAATAAACGTTAATACTATGAAAAAAAATGAAATTTTCTTAAAAATAAATATCTGCACCTACTAATTATAATTTATATATTTTATACTGTTACATATCAAACAACGAAATAAAACAGTTTTCATGCATTACTTCGAGTTTAAAAATTGTCGTTTCTGTGATAGTAAAATTATCTCGTTGTATTTCGTGTTTAATTTTTTACGAAATTATGTACAATTATAATTACATTTACATAATAAAGATTAATTGCTTGAGATTAACGTTTTTGACTAATAATGTCCGTTCAACGTTCAAACATATTATTGTATAACAATATGATGTATTGTTTCCAACATACTACGATTACTATTAATATGATACATATAAAATTAAATGAAACATTATAATTTAATTACTTTGTAGCAAACAATAATATGGCGAGATAAACCAAATATTTCTTAAAATGTCAATGTGATTCATATAAGTGTCATGGTATATAAATAATAGAATAAATTCTTCGGATTGAAATGTCAAAATAAAGAAGACACATACATAAATACGTATGCGTTTGCATCAATGTGTGTATCGATTCTGTTCTAGTATAATCGTTTCGAAACGAAATCCTTTCAAGTTATGAAAAAAATTGATGTAAACTATTTCCTAGCGAGTATTTTATTCATTTATTTGGATTATAAAATGCAGATTTTCAGTCATAGATTTTACAAGATAAATCTGGTATCTAAAAAAACTCAACGCTCGGGCACAGATACATTTTGCATCTTTTGAAAAATTAAATCGGATTTCAATTACATTGTATGTCAATGAAATTGCAGCTAAAGAGCGAAATATAATTTGATAGTAAAATAATAATACACGAGTTTATTCTGAAACTACTTACATTAAATATATTAGTGAGAGTACTTATATTTATTTTTGAATTTAAAATGTAATTTTTACAGGGAAATAATATAATATTATAAATTAAGAATACAACAGTTTCTATAAACTCGAATTTTTCAAAATATAATCTCATACCTTAATGACAGAAATAACATATCTGTTGTCCCGAAAATCAGTTTTTAAAATCTTAAAATACACGCTAATTTTAGGGCTATTTTTTGCCGTTAACAGACTTGTCCAAAACATGCATATAAATATAAAATAAAATAAATAAATAAAGTAGAACTTAGCTTGGAGTATTAAAAAAAACAACTTTATTAAAAACTGGTTTCAATTTTAAAAATCATCATTGGGTTAATATAAAAAATGAATTATTTTGAACTCACTGAAATCACTATATCGTGCACATTATTAAATGTTGTGAAATGTGCCCAGCACAAAAAATTAATGATCAAAATATGATGTCAACGAAAACATTGGTGGATTCAGAGGAAAGACCAAGGGAATAATTTCCTCCCAAATATCCACAGATAATAACAGCTATTTTCTAGTCCTATTAAGTTTCAAAAGACTCTTTGTATACAATTAAAAGCCATAAATGATATTTAATGAATATTTGTAATGGATAAAATGTTAAAATAATAATAATAATTAATACTTAATAGCACAAGCACTTACAACTATAATAATTATTGATATTATAATAATTTAATAAATGTAACTAATTCTGATGTGTTGTAATAGACAGTCAATAATTTAATTGCTTATTGTTCATTGGTTTTCATTATAAAATAATTAAGCTAAAAGCTATTTTAAACTACGGCATTATTATCCTATACTTATAATTATTATAATAAAGCAGAAAATTTACAACTATTTTGTTTTTTAGATTCTGAACAAAGTGAAGAAGCTAGTGTTTTTACAATAATATTTATTTTTATTTTTTCTTCTGTGTACAACTTTTCGTATGGAAATACTTGTCCAAAACTTTTTGAAACCGGATTTGCCTCTAGATGGTACTTTAGAGAGGTCATTTTTTGAATTTCTCAGTTCTTCAATTTTTTTTTTTTGAAAAAACTACCCAAAATTTGACAAAAACGACTCGGAAACCATCATTTTTTGATCCGAACTATATGAAAATTTTTAACATAGATAGAAAATAATATGAGAAAGATTTTGGCGCAAGAAAATGTTGGAAATATAAATTTGGGACATTTTTTTTCTCATTTGTTCTTTATATTATTAACTTCTTTCGTTCAGAATCGTCTTATTGAAGAAATGATTTATCGTTTTTTTTAAATTTAATACACCCACCAAGAGCTTCACACCCGAGATGCGAAGAATACTCGTCGTGCGAAGTATGTTCGGCTTTGTTTTTGTAATTTGTAAATATTATGGTAAAATGATTTATATATAAATACAATTTATATTAAGGGTATTAAATACGTATGTATCATAGCTGCCCTAAGTTGTCTTTAATTTGGAACGTTTCGTTTATAATTAATTTTTCCGTGATTTAAAAACAGACGAATACGATTAAAAGTATAAAAATATTTGCCTACGAATCGTCAATTAATTATAAACGTATTTTAAAATAGTATCTTCCTAACTTGCATGTAAATTTATGAAACCAATTTGTCTTTATTTAAGAAAACAATGCTCAGCATGTTAATTGCAAATATTTAAAATTAATATAACCAACGATTCAATACAAATTCACTTAATTGTTTGATTGTTTGAAAAAATTGCATACATTTTAGTTTTAGCCATGTTTTTTTTCGATTTTAAAACACTGTGTGCCTACTTGTTGCTCTCATTATACATTACACATCGTAGCACGTCACTCTGAGATTTCGAATCTCGTATTATAACGTCTTTTAAATTTGTTTAACATTTCATAGTACGCTTGTAAATAATAATTGTTTTCCATTATTCGTTATCCACTTTACCTATTTTTAAAATATCTAATACCTTTAACGCGGTAAGTAAAAACTAGTTCGAGTAGATCATATATTTTTTCGAAGAAACGTATAGTGGGGATTGAGCGTATAATGGAAGGAAGAACAAAAAACAAAGAGGATAGCTTATACTGCTCCTCAGAGGATAGATTTAAACGAAAACCCGTACGAATCACCTATACACTATAATACTAATTACTACAACAGTGGTGAGGATTTCATGGACAAATGTCAGCCGGCTCGACATCCGTCGTCGTCGGAATAGAACGCCCATTTTTCCTCTCTATGAATTCGTCACGCGCCGTCCGTCTGTCCACGCCTACTCACTGTTTTTCCCCTCGGGTAAACGAAGAAACGATATATTAATATAACAAAAAAACAATAATAATAAATGAGTATTAAATTTCTTGCACGCGCGCGTAAACGACGACGTAAAGTCTCTAACGAAAACTGTCAACACGCGCGTGTTATTGGAGGGGGAAAAAAAAACAACAAACAGTTTTACGATTTATAACGTCATATTATATACAATGTCCCTGCACATGTTCATCATGGCCAACGCGCAATAATTATGTGGCGATTTACGCGGAAATAAAACGCGCCTACATATAGGTTAGGTTATTTTCGAAATCGATGAACGCGTATTTTCTCTTTTATAGACGTGACACGTCGCATATATATATATATACATTGTGTAAGTATATGTTTTTTGAAATATATATATATATATATATGTATAAAACACGAAGACAAAATACGCTGTCTGCCGGAAACGGTCTGCCGGAGACTCGGCGGGGTCGTATTTAGAATTTAGGCGAATGCTGCAATAAAATACCCGTAATTCCTACCACCCTATATTATGTTCAATCAACACGTTTATTTTTGAAAATTTAAATGTTTCCCGTCGTACTACCGTCACCAAGCCCGTAATGATAGTAATAATAAAAAAAAAAGCTCGGCACTTTGTTATTTATTATACATATACAAACAGTAGCGTGTTTACGGGGGTTGATCTAAGTGATAAAACACTCCCTAAAACCTTGACAAACATTTCCATCTTTATTATATTTTTATAAAGTGTCGTATTTTTTTAGTTCTTCAAAGAAGTAGTTTTATGGAATTCTCAATTGTTTTTCTAAGCGTGAAAAAGCGAGTAAAATATTCTTGATAAACTAGATTTTCTTGAAATCGATTTAATTATTTAATCATAATTAAAAAAAAAAATACACTGTTAAGTATATACATTTTTACCATTTATGAACACTAGTCAAATAAACACTTGATAAAGTTGTCAAAATAATTGTTTTATCACACATAAACACAACGGGGTAGGGGGGGGGGTGATGACGTTGATAACCGGAGTACTTTTTAGATTCTGAGTGGATCGTAGAAGCTAGTGTTTTTACAATGATGTTAATTTCTAATTTCTAATTTTTTTCTGTAAAAATTTTTTCATAATACTTGTTCAAAAGCTTCGACCAGCAACTTTTTGAATCAAAATTTGCTCTAGATAGTACTTTTAAGAGGTTATTTTTCGAAATTCTCTATGGTTTTATCGAAATTCGGTAAAAACTGCCCAAAATTTTATTAAAATACCTTTAAAACATTTTTTTTATCTAAATCTCGTGAAAATATAAATATAAACTGTTTAATTTTTTGATGCAAGACAATTTATAGTATGTAAAAATATGAGACACCTTTTATTCTCATCAATTTTTTTCCTTTTCTCAAATAAGAGTCAAATATAAAATTTGCTGAGTAAAAAACATTTTCATTTGTTTTAATAGTTATAAAAACAAACTTTATCATTTTTAAGTAAAATTTTCTCGAATAAACTGAAGCTCCGCTCATAATTATCTTAATGAAGAAATTATTTCTTTGAAATACAACACACCCACCAAGAACATCTCGTCCAAGGAGCGAAGAATATCCATGGTGCAAAGTATTTCTGATTTTTTTTTGTATAATATTGTCTTTATTTAATTTGATAATGATAATATAATTCATATCATAGATATTACTTAACAATACAACCATATAAAAAACCCGTGGTCATGTTTGTGCTATCAGTTTTAATTATGAAATCACTAAAAATAACGGAAATTCAATGTTGTTTTATAAATAGTTTTTAGGTATAATATCAAACAAAGTTTGAAATAAAAATATTTTAAAAGAAACGTGGATAAATTAATTAGGCGCATACAAAAAAATAGATTTTAAGACTGTACTTGTAAGTTGAAATACTTGTATCTGCCCAAAGAAATATTATTTACATTTCCGTACCTAACACAATTATTTTATTCTTATTCTGAAATAAATCCTATGAAAAAATAATACATTGTTTATATGTTTATAATATTTTTTTCATAAATTCAATTTAGAAATTAACACAACAAAAAAAAGAATGAGAATGTACTTAGCACCTTGGGGTTTTCTTCGCTCCTCGAGTGGGATGATCTCGTGGGTGTATTAAATTTTAAAGAAATTATTAATCATTTCTTATAATAAGACGATTCTGAGCGGATCTTTAGTTTATCCAACACGATTTTACTTAAAAATTATAAAGTTTGTTAAAATAACAAAAAAAAAAAAAAAAATGTTCAAATTTTTTTTTCGCATTTGCAGAATTTTCTTGCGCCAAAATATTTTTCATATTATTGTCTATCTGCATTCGAATTTTCATTAAGTTTGGATTAAAAAATGATTGTAATACGCCATAGAAACACTACATGGTACAAGATATTTTAATTAATAAAATTCTGAAATGTGTACTATTGTATTTCGTATATTCTCGAGTTTTCCTAATGTTATAATAATATTATAAGCATACCTCCTACACGTGTTACTTTACTATCACGTGGATTCATACGGCCTCGGACGTTCCAGAGTTATTATGATATACTAATAATTAGGGCCCGGAACTTGATGCATTTGCATCTTTTTTTCTTTTGCTACAGTGTGTTGCTCGACTCTACAGAAATTTGATTCATGAAATACAGAATCTAATGGCACAATTTTTATATTGCATTTTTTGGGGAATTTTTCGTTTTACGTTCATTTTTTAATATTTTTGGTACATTTTTTTTTCATTTTTCTACATTTTGTACATTTAATTGCATTTTTCAAAAAATTTTGATTCATCTTTTATTTATTTTTTGTTTATATTATTTGAAATGCCTATCAATATTGAGATATATACATGTCGACTGTGTAGGGTTACAGTCAACTTGTACACTGTTACAGAGTAGTAAAAAAACAAGATTTTAAGAAAAGTAGAAATTCTACAAAACGGAATTTGTAGAATCCTCAAGAGTATTTTCAATTTTTTTTTTCAAGTTTATAAAATATAAAACATAAACGCTTAATGTCATTTTTACAGTAGTAGTTCAAGAATTTGGACAAAAAAAGAAATTTCATTAGTTTATTATTAAAAATATATTAATATATTTTTTTCGAGTGTATAAAATGTAAAATATATGTATATTTTTAATGTCATTTTTTAACATTTTAATGTAATTTAATGCATATTTTTTAGTGCATTTTTTACATATTTTTAGGTCATCAAGTTCCGGGCCCTACTAATAACGTACGACGGTCGTAATGTATGCAGGTGCGTACGTAGTGACCCAGTGGAGGGGGGGGGTCAGAAGAGCTAACAAAATTTAAGTGATTTGACTCGAGACACCCCGTATGGAAAAAAAAATCATAAAAAAAAAGAAAAGAAGGAAATAAACGATGGTGGTCGTGCGTTAATTAATCGTTTATAATTAATTTATATATAAAAGACGCGCGTACGTTAAAATACAATGTATACGTCACACGTTTAACCGCAGTCGGTTGTGGTATAAACACAGGTATAAAAAATAATAACACCATTCACCTGTTACATACTCATAATATCGTACGGGGTAGTTACCGCAGAGGAGGTACCTAACCTAACCTAACCGTTACTGCTGCAGTCAAAACATTGCACGTGCCAGTGGGATATCAATTAATTAAATTACAGTTAGATGATCAATGGTTTTGGTACTGCGGTCGACCAACCGCGGTGGTATAATAATACTGAACGCAGGGGACGATATTATTTTATAACGTTCAGTACAATAGAAATAATAATAATAATAACCGATATTTATGACTATAGGTATCGTCGTCCGAGATCCTTTCAATCGGACACGCGGCGGTGGCGGTCATCGTTTTACGTTTTACATAATAGCATAATATTAAAAATAACGTATTACCCCTTATTAGTAACGCGTCAAGTATCAAATCATTAATAATATAATAATAACATGTACTCGTTATTTTATGATGTAGAAACCTAACCTAACTAAGTAAAAAGGGTCCGACATCCGTGCATTGAAGCTTAGTAGAACGCTTGTTAGACCAGTGGTTCTCAACCAGGGTGACATGTCACCTTAGGGTGACATAAACCCAGTGTAGGGGTGACGCTCAATCCTGGAGGAAAAAAAAATGAGGAAATTTTTTGAAATATCAAAAAAAAAAAAATCTATTTAAACCTTAACACAAGATCTGTGCTTCTCAACGGCTACATTATATTTTAGATTCTGAACGAAGTGAAGAAGCTAGTGTTTTTACAATGATGTTTATTTTTTTTATTTATTTTTTTTTCTGTGTACAACTTTTCGTATAGAAATACTTGTCAAAAAGTTTCAATCAATAACTTTTTGAAACCCGATTCGCCTCTAGATTGTACTTTAAAGATGTCATTTTTTGAATTTTTCAATTCTTTAATATTTTTTTTGGAAAAAACTACCTAAAGTTTGACAAAAACGACTCGAAAACCATCATTTTTTAATCAGAATTTTATGAAAATTTAAACATAGATAGAAAATCCTATAAAAAAGCTTTTGGCGCAAGAAAATTTTGAAAATGTGAAAAAAAATTTTGGACATTTTTTTTTCTTATATTATTAACTTCCTTCGTTCAGAATCGTTTTACTGAAGAAATGATTTATCGTTTCTTTAAAATTTAA
>JAIPRM010012335.1:0-12189 GCA_025469315.1 Stegophylla sp. TES_Ste_2020 | reverse complement strand
GTATAGAACAGTTATGAACTAAAATGTGTTCGTTGTACGTCTCTACATTTGTAGACAGTACAATTTACAGATAAAGAACCGCATTTATCTTTTGAAACTTGCTGTATCAATAAAACCATCATATTATGTTTTCCGATCGGATTTTCCGTCGGACGCAATTAACTTATACATAACTGAAACACGGGCCGCAACTTACGTAGTACCTGATAAAATACAGGCCGCAACTTACGTATGTTGTAATCGGGACCTTTTTATCGGGACGCAACTTACATTTACCGAAGAAATTTGACCAAACCGATTGTTTTGAAATTTGGGGTCTAGATAGAAAATTTCATTGCGAATATTTTGGTGCAATAAAATTTCTTACGGACCAAGAATTAAACATTTTACAAGGGTAAGACTGAAAAAAACTCGATAGTACGGTAGGTAATTGTTATTTGCTTATCTTATCGTATGTATTTTTCGACGCTAAATTTAATACGATACAAGTCGGTAATTACGGTGTGGCCTTTGGACTGCCGCCCAAATACATTTCTAAGAACCATAATGCCTTATCAGTTGTCACATATTACACGGACCGCCATGTATATGTAATATGTATACATGTATATTGTATATGTATATGTTTACACTATTAAATAACAATATCTAACCTACTATTCTATATTTATATTATTAACTTCCTTCCTTTTTACAATGTTTATTTTTTGTGCTATTAATTTGAGGGGCAGAACCTGAGTGGGAAATAAACATCGACTTTATACTTTTCTCTTTACTTTTTTAAAATTCGTAGGAGGCACATCACCTCCCCTAGTAGATCTACATCTTAGAAATCTGTAGTTGTATAGTGTATACTTTTTAATTTTATTGTTTTATTCACTTAATATCATATTTTGTTACATGTTAATACATTTGTAGTGTATATTTCAATAATACATTAATTGAACAAATGCATGCATATTTCGTACGTTTTAGTGCATATAATTCCAGGTCTGATATTTTTTTTTTCTTATATTATTAACTTCCTTCGTTCAAAATCGTTTTACTGAAGAAATGATTTATCGTTTCTTTAAAATTTAATACGCTTGTCAAGAGAATACCACCCATCGTGCGAAGTATGTCCGGCTTTTTTTATATGTATATATATATATATATATGTAGTTTTGTCGATTTGTTTGAAAAGGGAATCTTATTTTAATTCAGTTAACGATGTGAAAGAAATATACTTATTGCACAATGTAATATTATAATTACGTATTATTACTAATATTGTGCTGAGAAATAATGTTACTATCACTGAACACGGCGCATCATATCGGCAAAATATGTGCATGGGCGCGTGTTTGCTGTGACGCATCGGCATCATTACGTATATCCTTGGAAACCGTGAGCACAAATATTGTTGCGTAGAGATGGTATTTTTCAGCGGAACTTCTGTTTCATTTTTATTTTTCTGTAAACACTTTTTTGTATAGCAATACTTGCCCAAAGTTCTTCTTTGAAGGCCAGGAACTTCTTGAATTACAATTTACCTCTAGATGGTACTTTTAACAGGTTATTTTTTGAAATATTCAATAATTTTATCAAAATTTAGGGAAAACTATAAAAAGTTTGACAAAAACGCCTTATAAACATCATGTTTTTTATCTAAACTCAAAGAAAATTTAAAAGTAGTTAAATTATGATATGATAAATATTTTGGTGTAGGAAAATTTTGAAAATTTAAAAAAAATAAAAAATATTCTAACACTTTTTTCTTATCAAAAATGTATTTAAAATACCCAACTCTAGAAAGCCGAACATACTTCGCACCATGGATATTCGTTGCTTCTCGAGTCAAATACTCTTGGTGGGTGCGTACAATTTTAAAGAAACGATAAATCATATCTTCAATAAGACTATTCTAAACGAAAGAAGTAAATAATATAAAGAACAAAAACAGTCGTCATTTTCAACACACCCACCTAGAGTATCATACTTGAGAAGTAAAGAATACCAATGGTGAAAAGTATGTCCCGTTATTTTAAAATTTTAAAACGCTTTTCCTACAAAATTTCGAAACAGCGACCAAGAACCTTTTTATTCTTACATTTTCTTTCTCGCGGATTTAGAGTTAATCGACCTATAGACAAGATTATTAACGCGTTTATTCGTAGGTTTTTTTTACGATATTATAATTTTCAAGGCAGTTATGATCGCAAAATTATATTATTTTTATAATGATCGTAACTCAGAACATAAAAATATCGCAAAAAATTGACGTACGAATACTGATTATGATGTAAATTTTATGTTTTATAAACGGTCAATTTACACTAATATAGGGTGATCATACGATCTGTTTTATACAGGATTGTCCTTTATTTTGGCTCTGTTTCCTGTTGTCCTGACAAACTTCTCTCAGGACGCTTTTTGTTCCGTGATTTCATGTCTGTCCCATATTAATCCCGTTTTTTTGACTTATTGTTGATTTAAAAGTTTTGAAATTTTTGAATAAATTAAAATGTAAGAATCTAAAAATCTTTTGGATACCATTAGATTAATTATAATCGTAAAATGAATTAACAAGTTTTTTTAGAAAGTAAAGTATACAATATACATGAATAAAGGATTTGAAGAGATTTTAAAAAGTATCAATTTAGTTTCATAATATTATTTTATGTTTTTCAAAATAATGTTTTTATATGCTTAAATCTAATCTATAATAGGTAGTTTAAAAATTATGCTTTTGTCACGATTCAAAAACATAAATATATATGTTATATATACTTATTTATTTAAAAATATTATGAAAAATATTTTTGTCCTGCATTTTATTTTCTTGAATATGGTCACCCTACACTAATAGAAAAGAAAGTGACATACGACTGAAATCTATTGAACGACTATTTGCTATGTCATACGTTGATAAGACTGATACAACTCGTGAACGTATGTCCTTCTAATAATCGTATTTTACAACAGATCGAAGAAAGGGATGGATAGGTGTAACAGTGGTACGCACGGAGTTGAATTATGAAAAAGTTGTTTTTTTAAATTAATTAAATTCAATTCGTTTTCATATTGTTCCCACAAAATAAGTTCAATAATTTAATTCAAATGTTTGATTCCAGTGAACTGCAAAGGCCATGATCGCTCATTCATCACAACACGGCCCTATTTATGTGTAAGATTAGAGTGGCGTGGTCAAAACCGTAAATTTCTTGCTTTTGATTCCGCATTTTCATTACCTACGTGTTACTTGTGAATGTTTGTATCGCCGTATTGTAATTTCACTTTTTCCGCGCCCTTCTAAATAATAAGCAAAAATAGAAAATAAAGAAAATAATAAGTATTTCACTATTCTGGTAAGCTAAATTTGAATAAAATCGGCTGTCAATTACTTATGGTTATAAGTCCAAATTTTGATTTCAATACATCAAAGTTCACAGAAAAATTACCTGAATAAAATTTTACAATAAAAATAGGGGGTTGCCATTTGAAAAAAAAATGTATCACCACAAGATATCCTTAAAATTACATGATAAAAATGAATTATGGAAAACAGTTTCTATAGCAACTTCATCACTCTGAAAACAAAAATCGAAATTTTTGCATTTTTACAGGCAAAAAAGTGGTGAAGTACTCTTAAAAATAACCCTATATGTATGAAAGTCTTAATACGAGTAAATAGAGTATTATAGTATTATAATATTGAAGTTGACATAAATTGCAAGTAAATACATGTATCTTTTATATATTATATACATAATACATATTATAATACTTTAATATTCTACTTACTCGTATAAATACTTTCATGGAAAAATAATATGAAATTTTTATCAAATGTTTTAAACAACGTTTATTAAATGTAATTGTTAAATTAAAAACAGATCTTAAATAACTTATAAATCTATAAAGCATCAATACGAACTTTATATGTGTATAGGATTTAGACATCATTAAATGTAGTTATTATTGCTGCTCAATCTGAGTCTATTTTCATGAAACACTACGCGATATGACAAACTATTAAGATCTTGTAATATATTAAGTATATATTATGTGATTAATGCAAAATGAGTTATTTTTGTTTAAAATAATTTGATTATATCTGTATTGAAAAAATGGTCAAGAACACAGCAGAATACTGAGTAGGTAATCTGTAATAAGTTATTTTAATTGATAACGATTAAAAACTTTTTTCGTTTTTTAATTAGAATTGTTCAAAATTACGAATGATTAAAGATTTATAACAATTTCAAAGTAAAAGAAGAAACAAAGTAATGTACGTTCAGTTAATACATATCTACAGATTAAAATCTTAATTGAAAATAATAAAACTTAATGCCTAATAATCTGGCTAAAATATAAAAATAAATTAAAAACGATTTTTGTTAAATCTTTATATAATCATCTCTTAGAGATGACATTTAAAGTTTTCATAAACTTGGTCAATTAACGAAATTTGCTGAAAATGTAATTATATAAATTGATAAATATTGGATAACGAACATGTTAATTAAGGCTTTAGACCTGTCCCCACTGAAACCAATCAATAGCATTACTACGTATGCTGACGTAATATAATGTTTACATACCTAAAGTATTTTATTTAATTTATCTTTCAGTCCTGTTTTCCTGAAAATTTTTTACAGGACACATTTAGTCCTGTAGGAATAAATAAATAATAAGGAATACATTTTTAGAAGTGTATAATGGCAAAAATACTAATGGATTTTGTACAAAGTCGGCTTAAATTAACTTTGTAAAATAATTTATTTATTAATTTTGTAATGTATTGTAAGTCACTATTGCAAATAGTTTTGTATTTGTGGAATAAAATGTTGTAAAAATATTATAATAAAGTGGTACAAAACATCAATTTATTTTAAAGTTAAAATTTTAAATGTTTAATATAATCTATTAGTTATCTAGATAAATGCTTAACACGGAGTAATGGATGTATGTGTCAGAAGATTTATACTAAAGGCACGTCCACATTATTTCCAGAAAGCACACTAACTTAAAAATAAAATAATTGGCAACTTTTTTTAAATCTATTTGTACTTACGTTCGGTAGCTCTGGGGCAAAAAAAAAAAAAAAAAAGAGAAGTACTAAAATCGGTAAAAATTGAAGCAAATGCGCATTCAAGCTAATATTGCACTATAAAAACTCATCAACTTGACCTTACCCACTATGTATTTCAAACAATTTGCTTCAGACCACCACCTTAAAGCTAAAACTATAAACGAAGATAAGATGTCGTGTGTTTTAATAGACGACTTCATGCCAAACTCACAAATCATCCCAACACGCTTGGCTAGACGAACTATTCTTGGTAGTCTTCGTCATCGTTTCAAAAGGAATCGGTGGCATGATCATGTTTAAACGTAGTAATTAAGTAAATTATTTTAATTAATAACCAAATATAGTTCTGCTAATGGGTGGCTTCGATAGCAACCTAATTAATGTTTCATTATCAACTACCATTTATAAACATATTCTGCACATGTATTTACCCTAATTTTCAAAATAAAAAGAAATTATATAACAAATGAGTAATGCATATATTTAGTATATATGTGTGTGTGTGTGTGTGTGTGTGTGTGTGTGTATAAACGTATTTAGACATTTTATTGTGTAGGTAATATTTGATCCTTATTATTAAAATATTATCAGATGAACATTAACATTAATGTTTGTTGCGTTATGAGAAAGGAGATTTCATTTTTATGAGTATTTATTTAATGCCCCTAAAAATTTAGCCTTTAAAATTGTATTTTTTGTGGTTTGACCTACAATCACTTGACCGAATGGCGAATGCTATAAATCTCGTGACTTTTTGTTTCCTGGTAAATATATCTTTACTATTTCCTAGGAGGCCCTTTGAAGTTTTATTTTCACAAAGAACTAAATTGACATAACTTTTTGAAAACTTTCGTAAGTTTTTAGACATTTTTAGAACCCGAGTATATATGTTATTATTGTTGATATTTTTTTAATGCGCGTGTGTGTGTTTATTCGTTAAGCACTTATTTATATTGGTTAAAAAGCTATGAGCTCTAATAGTCAACCATATATATATATATTTTAAAATATATTTTTATATATTACATATAATAGTTCCTATACTCTATAGTCACCAAAGTAAATAATTAGATAATAATGGATTTTTTGGAATTTTGTAGTTAAGTGGATTTATATTAATTTTACCTGTGTTACAAATAATTATTTGTATTGCAAACGTTTTATATTACAAATAAAATTATACACAGACATGTAAACGTTTGTTGAGTATTTGTTTTTTGTATGTAACACTAAACTGTGTATTGATCAACCAATCGTTTTTAGTATCTCAATATAGAAATAATAGCTGTAATTTTATTTTCAGAAAGTGAAATTTTTACATTAACGCGTTTAACATTTGATGGCGTGCAAAACGTAATGAGCCAGACGTATTAATTTTATAGTTATAATAATAATTTTATTTTTATCGTTGCTTTTGTGATTTTGTGTACATTTCTTAATATAGTTTATCAATTGTTATTCTCTACTTGATTTTTTTTTTTTTTATTTTAGTGTCAAATTTAATGGGTTAGCATTCGATTGAGTTAACATTCGTGTACGACTAATTTCGACTTCATGCGCATAAATAAAATAAATTATTTATATGTACTTTAAAGTTATAGTCAGCAATAAGAAGTACATTTGATATATATTAATAATATAACCACTTATCTAGATATGCCTTTTTTTTTTTGTGTATTTAGGGTCTTTTTTGTTTATCATTTTTTTTGTGTAAAGATACACATAAAGATACATATTATCTTTTATGCAAAATAATAAAAGTCAATAATAATGAACAGTATAATATTGATCCATATGTTTTTTGGATTCTGAGCGAAGTGAAGAAGATTATAATTTTACAAAGATGTTTATAACATTTTTATTTTTTTTCTCTTTCTATGAACTCATTTTTCTATAGAAATACATGCCCAAAAGTTTTGATCAGTAACCTTATATATCCTAAATGACATCTGGAGAGTACTTTAAAAAGATTACTTTTCAAATTTCTCAAATTTCCCCAATTACTGAAATTCTCATAAAATTTACTATTTTTTTAACATAATATTAAAAAAAATATGAGCAAGAAACTTGAAACTTTTGCCAATTACTAAAAATGGTTACGAAAACACTGCATAAGAATTTCAAACACGATAGATCAATTTAAAGATAAGTATATATTTTGAAAATATTGGAAATTTATCGTTTTTTGTAAAATTTTATTTAATCCAATTTTTAATCCTTGATATGAAGATTTGAAAATTTAATATGACTTCATGGAATTCGTTAATTTTACCTAAAAATTAAAATTATACATTTTATCGTACATAAAAGAAAATTGGTCCAACCGATCTTTATTGAAATTGGTAGAAAATTTCATTGTAAATATTTTGGTGTAATTACATTTTTTACGGACGAATAATTAAAGATTTTAAAAAGGTTTGATTAAAAATAAATCAGAAATAATACGGACCAAATGTTATGAAATATTTCTAGTTTAAGGACACCTGCACCAGTTGCTAATTGTTTTCTTCGCCATTTTATGTATTTTTCGATGCTGAGTATGATGGTATGAACTAAAATTTACGCACATAAATAATTTTCTAACTACTTTTAAAATGTTATATTTTCGAGTATTCTATTAAATACCTACTATTTCAATGGTTTTCAACTTTATTTTAGTGGCCTAGTGATCTATGGGTAAATTTCGAATATGACGGTTCCGGGTTCAAATCTTACCAGCTTAATGAAATATTTTGCACTTTTTTCAACTGTGACTGACCTTAGGCAACACGATAAACATTAGTACTAATTACATATTACCGAATATCGGGTCAGGACTTGTAGAATTTTAAATGAACGATAAATCATTTCTTCAATAATACTATTCTGAACAAAGAAAGTTAATAATATAAAGAAAATTAAAAGTCGTCATTTTCAACACACCCGCCAAGAGCATCTGACGCGAAGAGCTTTAGAATACCCGTGGTGCGATATATGTCTTGTCTAATATCTTATATAATTCTTGTCTATAATTTATTTATCTTTGCTTTACTTTACTCTACTTCACTTTATTTTACTAGGGTGGGTAGGGGTTCAGGGTCCTGAGTCAGGGAGGATGGGATCCAATAATGGTGACATGTGTAAATCCTTTTGAAATAATATGAATTTTGAAAAATGCTAAGTTTAATGTACCATCTAGAGCCAAAATTTGATATAAAAAGTGGCTGATCAAGGCTTTTGGATCAATATTTTTCTACGCAAAAGTGTTTACAGAATGGTGAAAAAAATAAACATCTTCGGGAATTCATAAGCTTCTTCGCTGTGTTCTGAATCTAAATCTTGCATGGCCCTTGAATAAGTACTTTCAAAACCAACCCGTAACAATGATTTTCACTTTTATTTGTTTTCGGTATATATATATATAAGCAATAACAAACTCATATTTTTCCTGAAAATTTTTACTGTGGAACATTTTTTATTGTGCTGAAGTGGCAAATAGAGTGGATGCAGTAAATATAATAACACAGTCGACCTGTCGACGTGTTCAAATCGAATTTCTCGAGAAAGCGAGAATTTGTGTTTTTTTTTCTCGTTATAGAATTCGTATGGAAATAAACATCTAAGATAAGCTCGTAAATACATGACAGATGCGTCAATTATAGTGCATATAGTTGTCGTTTTCATATTGAGTGAGTTTAAGAATATTGTACTGATCCTGAATTATTTTTATTAGAAAAAAAAGCCGGACATACTTCGCACGACGGATGAGATTCTCTTGACGGGTGTATTGAATTTTAAAGAAACGATAAATTATTTATTGAATAAAACGATTCTGAATGAGGGAAGTTAATAGTATAAAAAATAAATGAGAAAAAAAATGTTAGAAAAATATCCAAAATTTTTTTTTCACATTTTCAAAATTTTCTTGCGCCAAAATCTTTTTTATATGATTTTCTATCTATGTTTAAATTTGCATAAACTTCGGATACAAAAATAATGGTTCCCGAGTCGTTTTTGTAAAATTTTGGGTAGTTTTTTCCAAAAAAAAAAAATAAATAAATAAACATCATTGTAAAAACACTAGCTTCTTCACTTCGTTCAGAATCTAAAATTTAACCAAGCGTATTAAATGGGTAGTAATACAAGGCTTTACTAAAATTGTAGTTTATATAACTATTATACACATCCATGTCGAGTATTCATGATAAAAACCAATTATGCTGTATTTGGATCTTAAAAGCTCCTATAAGTAAAAAATGATTTTAATGTAAATATGAGTGGAACTAAATTCGTGTAAACTTATGTAAAATATTCAGCTTTTATAACAATTATACGAAAATGTTACAAATAACGAAAATAAATTTGTGCTGTAGTTATACATATTTGTAAAATTTTATTCATCTAGCCCATCTTTACGAAAACATTTTTTATATAATAAGAACACACTCGGATAATCTTCCAGAAAGAGATATTGTAGAGCGTAAATAAAGTCTAATACTTCATTTGAATTTGAAAGAAATTTTTGAGTGAAAAAAATCGGTTTTGTAAAATTTTTACTTTTAAATGATTTTTTTTATCTGTTAGTTACTTATAATATGAGTAAGACTGTACTAAATTTTTAGCTCATAATATCCATTATTTTAAATTTTATTAGAAAAAATGAGGTACTATCATATTGTTTAAATCATTTAAATCATTAAATCTAAATAATATGATAGCTAAATAATTTAATCATTTTCATAAAAATCGATTTTTCGGCGTATTTTACCGTTTTATATTAAATTTTCCATAGTTTTTCCTTGTTTTTAGAAAAACTTTCGAGAAATAGAGAAAAATGGTCAGAAATTACTTCCAGTACCAATCGAAATTTTAATGGAAATAGACACTAAACGCACTAATCCAAAATATGGTTTCAATTATTAAACGTGTTTCCAGGAAAAAATAAAGGTCATTGTAAAACTATTAGATAATTTATTCCAATTAGAATTTGAAATAAATTATAATTAAAAATACTTGTATCTAAATATCTATGCAAATTTTATCAAAACAAAATAAATAATAAATATTTTAGGTATATGTTTTTTTTTATATGTTTTATGTTTGAATAATAACAAACCAAAATAATAATACATTTAAGCTAAAATTCTACCAATACTCTTTGTTTATATATATATATATATAATTTTATATTGCATTATATATTTTATGTGAGTTATGATGACGAATGATGAGCGTAATATAATTCACGTATTCGTATTCAATTTATGTAAGTCAAATTTATATGAAATATAACCTGAATTCGACATTCAATCAGACTTTTATGAAGAAAATATTTGAAAAAAATATTAAATTATTTAAATTATCGTATTTCATACGATGTTCCTCATAAATGTATTCGAGCATGATGATAAAGCGATTGAAAATGATCCAAAGAAAAATATAATGATAACTACATACACGTTTATTTGACAGAATTTAATACTTATGATGCAAAAAATTTACATATCACATAAGAGAATTCCGTTTGGTATTTTTCTCGTTTGCTTTTGAACTTCCACATATTTTGTTTATAAAGTGACATAATTTCTATAAAATTTTAATGCTAACAAATTACACATTAATTAAATGCATTAGAATTAGTTATTATTGCAAAGAATTATATTATTCAATTCAATGTAAATGGTAAAAGTAATGTAGAGTGATCATGTGTATGATAATTATTATATTTTAACTATATTAGATATCAAATTAATATGTCGATTGTTGTTTACAGTGGAAAATTTAGCTAATTGACGAAAGTAAATTAATAGAGGGGTTCTCCGGGTGGCTTAATGTTGGCTATTTTTTAGATTCTGAGCGATAGCAAGGAATGTATTTGTTTTACAAATCTATGTTTTTTGCTCCCATATTTATGTGATCATGATTTCGGGTAGAGATACTGGTCCAAAAGTTTCGATCATTAACTCTATAGATAGGAAATGTTTCTAGTTGGTACTTTTGAGGGGTCATTTTTCTAAATACTCAATGCTTTTTCTAAGCGCATGCCTAGAATATCCAAAAATTAACAAAATCGTTAAAAAACAGCATAACACGAATTTTCGTAAATATTATTTTATTTATTATTTAACATAACTTCAAAAATAATGGAGCTAGAAAGTTGAACCTTTTGCTAACTACTAAAAATAGTCACTCGCGTATCTCATAAAATTTTCAAAAATATTTGACCAAGTTTTAGGTAAGTACAGCATTTTGAAAATTTCGAAAATTTCTCGTCTTTCGTCAGTTTTTAATTTATAAAATTTTAATATACGGATATTAAGACTTGAAAATTTAATAAAAACATATTCATTTATATTTCTAACGGTACTGAAAAAATGTCAAAAATCGTTAGTCAAGTTTTTGTTTTATAACTGTTTAAATTTGGAATTTTGACAAAATTTATTAGTTTTACTTAAATTTACATACTCAAATGCATATAAGTGGTATGACTGATTTTTTACAAAACTTGGTACATAGATAGAAAATTACAAGGCGAACATTTTGGTGTATTAAAAATTTTCAAGGACAAATAATTGAAAGTTTTAAAAGGTTTTGATTGAAAATAATCGAAAAGAATATTGACAAATTTACTAGAAATACCGAAATTAATAAATAATTTTAATTATTTAGAAATAACTTTCAAAATAATTGGGATAGAAAGTTGAAACATTCACTAGCTACTAAAAATAGTCAATACCTCATAAAGATGTCAAAAACATTTGACCAATTTTGAGGTAAGTATAGCATTTTGATAATTTCGGAAATTTCTCGTTTTTTGTTAGTTTTTAATACATACAATTTTAATTTATGGATATTAAGAATTGAAAATTTAATATAAATATAATTATATGTATAACGAGCGGCCATAAAAAATCTCGAAATTCTAAATTAATTTTTTAGATTCTGAACAAAGTGAAGAAGCTAGTGTTTTTACAATGATGTTTATTTTTTTTTTATTTTTTTTTTTCTATTAACACTTTTTCGTATAGAAATACTTGTCCAAAAGTTTCGATCAATAACTTTTTGAAACCGGATTTGCCTCTAGATTGTACTTTAAAGAGGTCATTTTTTGAATTTCTCAATTCTTCAATTTTTTT
>JAIPRM010012334.1:0-12190 GCA_025469315.1 Stegophylla sp. TES_Ste_2020 | reverse complement strand
TGAATAAAATGACCGAAAAATGCTAAAATATGCTCTAAAAATGGAAAAACATCGAAAAATGCAAAATAATGCAAAATAAAAGTTTCACTTTTGAGTTCTCTGTTACATGAAATGAATTATGTACTTGGAAAGCATTGCCTAAGATCATCAAAATAAATATGCATTTTGCATTGGAATCCGGGCCCTAATAATAATAATATAATGTCTATAACATTTACACGTTGTCGTTATTACCTACGGTCGGTGGTCAAGCGTAGTCGTCGTCGATGACATACGAGTCTCTTCACGGGCATAGGAATAATTTAATTAAGGATAAGTTTGCGGTTACCGGGTGGGGGGGCAGGGGAGGGGAGAAAGATTTTAAAAACCCATTACAGTGGCCGACGGGTATATAAAACGTATAGAGTACAACGTTTAGTCTAATCATTGTCATAAATAACGAACGATTTACAACGCGTATACACAGTGGTATTTTGCACCGAAGGCACAAGCTGCTGTAACCTATGCCTAGGGATTTGTTTGTAATAATAATATTATGCTTTATATATTTTTGTTGTATATTAGTTAGTAGTATTAGTACCCCACGACGACCGAGACTGGTTTTTCTCGTGTGGGTTTAATACATATTCGTCGTACTTGGCGACGGGTGAAATAAAAAAAAAAAAAAAAAAAAAAAAAAAATGAAATGAAATGTAAAAAAAAAAATAAATAATAAACCCGGCTACTAGTAGAATATAATAATAATAATAATAATATTGTAATATGACTAATGACGGCTATTAAAACATCGGTTAGAGGTATACGCTGCGCGCTACTATATACGTCATTAATGCTTAATTTAATGGCACCGAATAAATCAGAGACGGATTTACATATAATATATACTCACGACACACACACACACACACGGTATTATCTGTACAAATTGCTCTAGTACACCACACTTTATTATAATATTATGATTCACGTTATGGAAACGGCGGCTAAACTTTCCAAGCGCGTGCGTAAGACGGACGGATCGGCCGACCGCGTCGAATCATTGTGTCGGGGCTAAGGTTTATTATTATAATAATATATTCAATCGCGGTTGGCTATCACTTACTATATATATATATATATACATATACACATACGTGTGCGTTTGTTTGTTTCATTTTTATTTTTTTTATGCGGAGTGGGGGAAATCATTTGGTGCGATTTTGAAACGCAAAAAACTTTTTTAAATAATAACTAATGTTATTCTTCACGTCTCATATATTATTATTTTATGTACGTGCGGCGTTTCATCATTACACGTGTCGTGTTGCTGCTGACGATCGATCATTGTCATTATACATAGTATACACACTTACGAATTTATATTAATTTATAATGTTTTCGAGAAGTTCTCTGGTTTTGGGTTTACGGAATAAATTAAACGCGAGCGCGTCGATATTAATTTTTACTCGTGTACACACTACGACGATATTGCTGTATAGAACAGCGGTCGGCAAATGGCAGAAATCTGAATCAAAAACATAATATCTTACTTGACAAATTATATTTATTATAATAAGTTATAATAAGAAAAAATAAAAAAAAAATGTATATTTATCTGAAACTGCAAGAAACTGACAATCGACCTAGTTAGAATGTTTTACCTTACAAAAACATCTGTGAATTGTTTTTTTTTTTTTTGAAAAACAAGTATCGAACCACGAATAAAATAAAATTTTTGGGGGGTTAAAATATTTATTTTTTAATATAGCCTCCCTAATGGTTTAATTAACCGTATGCAGTTTATAAAAAATGTAGGGAAATTAAGTGATTATGAAAGGATAAGCCCCCCCCCACATCAAAAATGTATGACTATAACTTATGAGTTGGTTGAAATAATATGTTTTAATACGAAATTGCCACTCGCAAGATTTTGCCACCCTAGGCGACTGCCTTCTTTGCCTGATGCTAAATCTGCCACTGAGTTTATACACCTAAACGTTATAGTCTAGTCTCTCAATACACCGTTGATTCTGAGTAAAACGAAGAAGCTAGTGTTGTTATCATAATGTTTATTAGATTCCGAGCGAAGCGAAGAAGCTATTGTTTTTTTTTCTTTATTTTCTATAAACATTTTTTCGTATGGGAATATTCTCGTCCAAAAGTTTCGGCTGGCAATTTTTCGAAACATAATAGTCTCCTCTAGATGGTACTTTCAAGAGGTAATTTTTTGAATTTCTCAATATTTTTCTTAAAATTTAGGAAAACTACCTAAAATTTGATAAAAACACCTTTAAAACTATATTTTTTAATCTGAACTCAATGAAAACCTGAATAGAAATTGATGATATAATGATAAATGTTTTGGCGCAAGAAAATTTTGAAAATTTTTGTTTGATGATTCTTTTCTAATTCATTTTTTTCTCTTCAAAATTTTTTTCCCCTGTATTCAGTTAATAGTGTGATATAAAACTAAATGATTATAAAACTTTTCTTTTTTTTTTATACTTCCTACTAATAAACTTTTGTAATTTTAAACGTTTGAAAATTAATTTTTCATACTTGTTTTTCTCATATATTTTTTTTCCTGTTAATTGATATATAAAACTGACTGAGTACAAAACATCTTAATTTTAAAACAATTTTACATGGAAAAGCAAATATATTGTCAGCATTGTACACTCTATATCGTATAAAATAAAAATATAATTTACTGTTTCTTTCGTTGTACAAACATGAAAAATATAAAATGATTGTTAGGTAATGTATTTTATTTTATATTATTCATAGGAAGCACAAGAACAATTTTCCGTTATCGTGTTTTAAGATATTATAATATGCGTTGCCTAAATATTGTCCTGCATTGTGATGAAATTTATGTTCAATTACACCTTGTTTTTAGTCCATCATCCCTTATTTTATTATTTTCCAACATTATTTTATTTTCGAAAAATTCGGTCCGCACGTAGTATATATATATATACACAGTAGTTAACTACATATTAATCTTTGATATTGTATTTTGAATATATTTTGATAATATTGATAAATGAATTTGTCTTACAAACATAATAATTATCTTAAATAAAAACGTTAATTCTGACCGTGGGCATTTATTATGGCAATAATAATTACAATAGTGGTTTTGATTGCACTCTGGTTTTTACTTTACTTATATAAGTATTATTATTATTATACCTAAAGATACTATTGTATCAATACCTGATTGAACAATACTTTCCTTTTATAATTAATTAATGACAAAAAAATAAAAAATAAAAAATATCAACGTTTCTATATGTGTACAGAAGTGCTTACAAGTATGAGCACGTACCGAAAAATATTGTGCAATAATTATTTTGTTCAGAATGTATATTTATAATAACAGACAATGTATTTTATGAAAATATTAAATGTAATGTATCTATATATTATCTAAAATACTAATAGGTAATAAAAAAAAAAAAACCGGACATACTTCGCACGATGGGTGTTCTTCGCACGACGGGTGGTATTCTATTGACAAGCGTATTAAATTTTAAAGAAACGATAAATCATTTCTTCAATAAAACTATTCTGAACGAGGGAAGTTAATAATATAAAAAATAAATGAGAAAAAAAAATGTTAGAAAAATGTCCAAAATTTTTTTCTTCACATTTTCAAAATTTTCTTGCGCCAAAATCTTTCTTATATGATTTTCTATCTATGTTTAAATTTTCATATAGTTTGGATCAAAAAATGGTCGTTTCCGAGTCGTTTTTGTCAAATTTTTGGTAGTTTTTTCCAAAAAAAAAAAAATTTGAAGAATTGAGAAATTCAAAAAATGACCTCTCTAAAGTACAATTTAGAAGCAAATCCGGTTTCAAAAAGTTACTGATCGAAACTTTTGGACAAGTATTTCCATACGAAAAGTTGTACACAGAAAAAAAAAAAAATAAACAAACATCATTGTAAAAACTCTAGCTTCTTCACTTCATTCAGAATCTAAAAAGCAGCTGAAAACCACAATAACTGACTAAGATATTTTACGCATAGGTTTAATTTGATACGATAAAATTGAAAATGTATGAACCAAATTTTGTTGTCTGTGATATGAACACCTTTGTAAATGTAAAAATGATATTATCTATACTATAGGTCCCCTATAGTTATAAAACAGTTTTAATTTGAATGATTAACAGTAAGTTTATTTTTAGAAACCACATTTTTGTTTTATTCCTAAAAAAAAAAAAAACATTTCTGGTAAAATTTTTTGCAAAACAACAATATTATAAATAATGGAATTTACTCTAATATTATAGATATGATACATAAGTTTATATTATAAGCGCGTTACTTTTAGAAGTTTTAACTATTTTTTGAGGATATGTAAATGTCTACAATATTCCATGTATTACTTTTTGACAATATTTTTATTCAAATAA
Source organism: Stegophylla sp. TES_Ste_2020 (assembly GCA_025469315.1). Classification (NCBI taxonomy): domain Eukaryota; kingdom Metazoa; phylum Arthropoda; class Insecta; order Hemiptera; family Aphididae; genus Stegophylla; species Stegophylla sp. TES_Ste_2020. The sequence continues at coordinate 7,789 of JAIPRM010012334.1, read as the reverse complement.
TAATATTGTTATGGAAAATTTCAATAGTGCACGCCCCGAATTTAGTCTATGTATACACGGATATTATTGTTCGCATCAAAGCAGTCGGTTCGTAAGCTATAATAATTTATGCTCAGGGCCCTCTCTTCGTTCTCATCAAAAAGTAATATACGAATTCGATTCTAATGTACACATCCAGACGATCTAAATTATCGTTTTCAATAAATAGTTATCGAAACGAGATTGGAAAAAAAATGGCTTAATAATAATAATAATAATATGACGGACAATCATCGTTTACAATCAAAAAAAAAAAAAATATATATATATATACACAGTATTTGTCATTGTGATTTAAGATATTACTTCACGGTCCACGCCTTCTTTCAAACATATTATATTGTTATTATTATTATTATTATTATCTTTGTATACCAATTGGATCGCTCAAACATATTATTTTATATATTACTTTCGTTGTCGTCTTCGTCGTCGTCGACCGGCATAATATTATTATTGTAACGTGTAACTGGAGATTTTAACGATGAGAGTATATATTTTTCTAAACGCTAGCGGCGGCCCCGTTGTTACGGTTTGTTTTTGTTTTGTTTTTTTTTTTTTTTTTTGTTAGTAGGTACATACGTTACACATTTTTTTTTTTTCATTTTCTTTCATTTAGACCGCACACATATAAATGTGTGTATATATATATATATATATATAACGTACACGTACACATAAACTTCTATATAAATATTATGTATTATAATATGACGTGTACAATAGATTCAGTTTTAAATTTTTTTAAGCCACTTCACACCGCGTGTTCACGTATATAATATATATGTATAACTGTATCGCAGCAGTTTTATTCATTACCACACATGCGCGTTCCATAAATTTTAAGTGGCCCGCGCAACAATGTATAATAATAATAATAATAATAATAATAATATTATAATATAGTCGCGAGAGTTCTATAATATAGTATACATCTTAATAATAATAATAATAATTGTTCTTTTTCATAAGGGTAAAAACGAGTGATTAATGTTTATATATGTGCGTGTGTATCCGCGACGTTATAATATGGTTCGTGTTTTTTTTTTTTTTTTTTCAAAACATGAGAAAAAGTGCGAACCCTAGATACAACCACTTACCCATATCACAATATTCTCGTCGACGACACCTTCGCCCTTTTTACCACACGAGCGATTTATTGCCGTTTTATTGCCGCGCGTACAAAGGTGTCTTTTGTATACGAGTATAATGATGCATTAACCAAACGGTAGCGTTGGATACAAAAAAAAAAAAAAAAAACGGGGCCGTCACCTTCACGAGACGGTGACGTATAATGGGCGGGGGGGAGGGGGGGTTAAACCTCAATTGAAACCGCCGAACAACAAAACAATCGCCGCCGAAAATGTCGTTTGTTCAATTGGATTTTTTTTTTTCATTACATACGCATTACGCGCGTTTATACAATGCGAATTATTAAATTATTATCACGTCATATTTTATACCGGTCGGTTCTATCGACTCGCAAAGACCAACTATAATATAATAAAATATTAGAGAAGACTATATAAATATATATATAGTTGCGAACATTACATTACATTTTGCAATATTGCAAAATTTTGGGAGCAAATCGATATATCCCCTTCCTTTCTAAAATTATAAAAGGTACCATCACGTGCTCGGACTTGCTACGATTGTCGGAAAATTGGTACGGTCGTTAAAAACCAGGGTTTCTTAAACTATGAAAGGAAAAAAAACAAACATAATTAACAATACACATTAGATAAGTAACTACAGTAACTACATGAAACTATTACCAGTTACGCAAATAAAAAAATTACAATGGATATTTTTTTTTTTTTGAAATACCATAGAGAAACTATTGTAACTATAATTAATTATTGTAAACTATTGTGAATTTATATTTAATTTTGAATTATATTATGAATTATTGTGAACTATTATGATTTTATAATACATTTTGGACACATATTTTTATTATTATATTATTACTATTATTGTGAACACATATTTAATTTAATTTTGGACATACTTTTTACAATCATATTACTAAATTTGTAAACATAATATATTTAATTTAATTTCGCAAACATTTTTTGAACCACTGAACATAAAATATTTTATAGTACCAATATTCCGCTTATTTCATTTCTTTTGTTCAAAATACAGTAACCGTACCATTTTTCCGTTTACCACTTGCTACATCTTCTTAACTTTCATATCTCTACATTCACCACACCTCATAATATGGTTCTAACAACCCTATTGACCGTATATCTCGTGTATGTAACAGGCGTAAAATAATGTTGATTTGTTTTTATAAGATATTTTTATGTACTATTTAACTTAACTCTTTAAAAATATTTGTTAAATTTTTAATTTTCTTTATTTACCTATTCATTATACAGTACGTGCTATGTTATTTTTTTATATTTTATATTGTACTAAATTGTTTTGTTTTTTTCTTTCTTTCTATTTGTCATTTTAGATTCTGAACGAAGTGAAGAAGCTAGTGTTTTTACAATGATGTTTATTTATTTATTTTTTCTGTGTACGACTTTTCGTATAGGAATACTTGTCCAAAAGTTTTTTGAAACCGGATTTGCCTCTAGTTGGTACTTTAAAGAGGTCATTTTTTGAATTTCTCAATTCTTCAATTTTTTTTTTTTTTTGGTAAAAACTACCCAAAATTTGACAAAAACGACTCGGAAACCATAATTTTTTCATCTGAACTATATGAAAATTTAAACATAGATAGAAAATCATACAAGAAAGATTTTGGCGCAAGAAAATTTTGAAAATGTGAAGAAAAAAATTTTGGACATTTTTCTAACATTTTTTTTTTTTTTGTCATTTATTTTTAATATTATTAACTTCTCTCGTTCAGAATCGTTTTATTGAAGAAATGATTTATCGTTTCTTTAAAATTAAATACACCGCACCGAGAGAATCCCACCCGTCGTGCGAAGTATGTTCGGCTTTTTAATTTTTATCAATTCGTTGTTTAATTCACTGTTAAATATAATATATATTGTAACGTATTTGAGCCTACGGGCTTTTATTCAATAAATAAATAAATAAATAAATTACATAGTTTCCTCCCCACCACTACTCTCTGAATCGTACTCATACTTAATGTGTGTGTGTGTGTGTGTGTGTAGTGCAATGACAAGGTTTTTTTTTTTTTGTCCGAAAACAATCGAGCGTCTAATAAGAATAGAGAAACGATCGAATGAAGTTTATAATAATATTATATTTATATAGGTACGCGTTGTTTCTCACCCGACGCGACGATGTGACACGTCGCACGTCGTTATAAATCATCACACCGTTTGTCGATGACGGGGGCCCCGATTTATAAAGTGTTTCCAACCCGATCCACGATGTATATATTAATCGTCGCAGTCCACGAAAATCAATTGCATTTATTGTATACCGTTGGGGGGGGGGGGAAAACACCCAGAGAAAACAAAAATTAACAATGTTTGTACACAGTCATCGTCGGGGTCGCGATCGTTCTCGTTATTCTCCCATGATATATACCAACAATCACACATTGCAACACTTGTTGCAATGTGATGGAATGTACGTACGCGAACGTAGTATGTATATTGTGGTAGTATGTTGTGCAGCAGTACGGTTGATTTGGAAATATCGGTTTGATGTTGCGGTTATAGAGTTGTTAAATTACAGAAATTTAATTTTTTGAAAAAAAATTTCAAGAAATTTCTAAAATGTCTATAGGTACTACTGTGACATTCTCAATATAACATAATTTATAAATAAATTTATAATATGTATTTTTTTTACAAATCATAAAATATTTTAATAAAAACGCTTTGTGAAGTAAATCATCAGTCAGAACACGAAGAATTAGAAACAAGAATCTGATGTTGAAATAATATCTTAATTTTCTCAATTATCGAATAACAATAGAACGACAATAGAAAATTCAAGTAATCCAAAAACTGTCGTTGCAAATATCACCAGGCGATTGTCACTTGCGTTGTGGCAGTCCTGCAGTGTGGGTACACTCGTAGGTACTTACTATACTAATAGGAATTCACGATATTCACTGTTTTGGGTTTTTTTTTTAAACGTAAAAAAAAAAAAGCCGGACATACTTCGCACGACGGGTGGGATTCTCTTGACGGGCGTATTGAATTTTAAATAAACGGTATATAATTTCTTTAATAAAACGATTTTGAACGAAGAAAGGTAATAATATAAAAAATAAATGACAAAAAAAAAAAAAAATGTTAGAAAAATGTCCAAAATGTTTTTTCTCACATTTTCAAAATTTTCTTGCGCCAAAATCTTTCTTATATTATTATTTTCTATCTATGTTTAAATTTTCATATAGTTCGGATCGAAAAATGATGGTTTCCGAGTCGTTTTTGTCTGAAATTTTAAGTAGTTTTTTCCAAAAAAAAAAAAAAAAATTGAAGAATTGAGAAATTCGAAAAACGACCTCTCTAAATTACCATGCAGAGGCAAATCCGGTTTCAAAAAAATCAAAACTTTTGGACGAGTATTTCCATACGAAAAGTTGTACACAGAAAAAAAAATAAACATCATTGTAAAAACAAATTCTAAAAAATTCTAAAGTCCGGTAATTCAAATAACAAAAAAATCTCTCTCTCTCTAGGAAATTTCCCACTTTCATCACTATACTATACGTATATTGTATATTATAAGAATAATTCGCCTCGCTCAAACGAGGAGACCGGGGGGGGGGAGGGGGGTGACGGGGAACTCCGCGAAGTAGAATATTATACTGTATAATATTATTATAAAAGCAAAAGGTATAAAATAATAACGACGAATACGATGATAATAATAATAATAATAGTAAAAATATACAGGTTAAAATATACACGTGTACGCGCGTATAGAGATACGTACAACGCGTTCGCACACGAACACGCGCATAATATTACAATATTATTATGTACACAACGAGATCGGAGAGAGAGAGAGAGAGAGAGAGAGAGAGAGAGAACGCAGAAAGAGTGAACACGAGAAACGGTCACGAAATTGGCTCCGCTTGTATTTTATTTGCCTCCGCCGTTACTCGTGAAGGACAGACGACACATGTCGTGCAACCGCATCGTCTGCCTTTTGCAAAAAATCGTACAAGAAGCGCACGGCTCGTGAAAACAACAAGCCCTCCCCCCCCTCTTGCTCCAGTTCCGCGTGTCTACACGAATAATATACATACAAATCTAACTATATATATATATATATGTATATTATGTAGATACGGTGTACTTATGTGTACTACAATCGCCAGGGTTGTTGTTTTTTTTTCTATATATATATATATACTTTTTAAACTCCTATAGACCGTAAATGGGCAGTAAGTATTCATGCGCGCGCTTAAACGTAGTTTTTATTTTTTTGTCCATCCTCACATGTCGTATTATCTCGTATAGTATAAATAGTATAGTCTTATATAGAAAAACGATTCGATGAAATCGTTTGGAAAATTGATTCGTGACTTTTGGTCTCAATATAATCGCATTTCGATTAGTTATTTCTTTGTCATTTCTTTTTTTTCGAGCTCACGCAGTCGCGGCTGGCCGTACGGTGCGCGTTTTCATTTTTGTCGTTTTCGCGCGCTGCTTGCAAATAATTATAAAATAATTTCGTACATAACTTTTTTGTATACTTACTTCAAATTTAGGTTCAGTTTTCATATTGTACATTCATAAAATTAATATCAAAGTCAATGAGAAATTAAATCGATTTCTGATTTCCCATTATATGTATTATGTATTATTTTTTAATTATAATAATTAAAAATTAAAAATAATACTATTCAAATTTCATCAAAATTTTTTGATTTTTAATTAAAATATTTTCATCTAAAACAAGGTAAAATACAATACAACATGTTAAATGTTTTATTTAAAGTAAAATATTCTTGTGTTTTTTATTTATTTTGAAATTCAATTTTTCTTCAATTTATGTACAAAATATATAATGTATAGTATATAGGTTTTAAAATGAAAAATCGCAAATTACCGCAACAAAACTAAATAATTTCTTTAAGATATCTACTTATTTTTCGAATCCTTTAATATTTTAAAATTAAAAATTTTCTAATATTTTCATACATAATAACTCAAATTAGACAAGTAAAAGTTAGCTTAAAATTAAGAATACAAAATATACAAACCTTCCAAGACTCTATAAATTTGTTTAAAGAAAAATATTTCATACAATTTCATTCAATGGACAACTTAACTCAATAATACATTATACACAAGAACAATAATATAGCTTGTTATTGATTTATTTATATATAAACGGATAAGTACCCTTTATAACATTTAAACATTTAAACAGTGGTACAGTAATAATGATGGAAAATTAAATTAAGAACACAATCTGATACTGAAATTACAATAAGAATATAACTAATTAATATCAATACTTAATGTGCTACATGACGTGACTTTAAAACAATAAAAATTAAACAGTTACATGAAAAAATAATAATTAAATAATACATATATAAACATTGAGACTTGATAAAATTTACAAATTATTTATAATTTATATCCAAACTTAATGCTACATAAACATTTTGTTTAAAAACATGGCGTGACAAAAAAAATAGAAATCTATCTGATTAGCAATATTATTAGCCAAAGTAAGTACTCTGGAAAGGAATGATGCAGAACTATAGTTAGTGGTACAAGAAGGGACAACAAATAAGTTTTGTGACCTTGTACCATGATTTCTAAAGTTAAAACCAACCAGGGAAAGAAAAATTAAAAACCTTATCATAGTACCATTTATTATCTAATCAATAGCTAACTATCTTTTAATTAAATGTTATTTTGGATTTAAATAATGACTCAAAAAAATCTAATTTTATCCCACTAAATCAACTTTCTGGTACACTGTGCGCCGGAAACATACAGTAATCGAATAGTTTATACTAAGGGCGGTCAAAGTTTTTTTTTTTTTTTTTTGACAGAGATCTACTAAGAACAAATATATTTATTTTGAAGATGGGCTTTCGATAACCCCCCCCCTCCCCCGTAGCATAAGGTCTGAAATAAACACTGATTGGAATAGTAAAACTATCGAAAATAGTTTGAATAGTGCAGGACTACTATCGAATAGTTCGATAGTGATTATTCGATAGTGCTCATCATTAGTAATATATTATACCGTAGTATAGGTTGACATGTGACGTCACGGTATAAATAAACGTCAACGACAAAAATTCGTCGAGTCTCGTCGACTCTTCGCTCAGAGCTTCGGGCGATTCCGTTGCGAAATTTCACCGCGCCGCCGCGCCGGTCTCGTCCCGCAGTGACGTAACACACGACTACCGCGGAATAATCGAATAATATTTCACATTCATTGAAACCACCGATTTCGAGTATTGATTTCATTTCAGTCGAAATACGAGCTCATAACAATGGACGCGCGTTATGATTGCAGTTATACGATTTCGAGGCCGCGGAAATGATTTAGCACGTTTTTTCACACCATCGGTTGAACAATTTTTGTCCGTAATCACGAGATACCGGGTGTTCCAGTACGATTTGACAAATGCGATAGCTTTTAGATTCTGAACGTTAGTGAAGAAGCTTATGTTTTTACAATGATGTTTATTTTTTATTTTTTTTTCCGCTCTGTAAACACTTTTTCGTATAGAAATACTGATCCAAAAGTTTCGATCAGTAATTTTATAGATCCCAAATCGGATCTAGTTGGTACTTTAGAGAGGTCATTTTTTAAATTTCTC